>KQ473616.1:7701-109902 GCA_001314425.1 Phytophthora pluvialis | reverse complement strand
GTGTTGCTCCAGCCCAGAATACGGGCCAGCTTGAAGCTTGAACGTGGCACCAGCACGGACTTGTGCGTCGCGGAGGCTCCGTGCATCGTCGGGACTGATACGGTTGTCGCGCATATACGCCTCGAAGTACATCTTCACACTCTCGTTGTCGCTTTCCCAAATCTGCGGTGAATCCTTTCCGAGAACGTATCTGCAGCAAACAGCACAGCTTGAGTGAGTCACCCCATTCCTACTACAGGAAAGCAAAGTCTTCGTCTCAACTGTTGATAAACCGAGTCAGGCGCAGCTGTAGAACAATCGCCAACAAATTTGCGACGCCTGCCGAACATAGACAGTCATCGACAAGCGGGGGTGAGTCATGCAAACAAGGTACGAATGTTCAAATGAACGTACCCCCTGCTCAGCACATAATCTTCGATGCTGATTTGGTCGTCTTTGCGTTTTACAACGGCCTTGAGAGCTGCAGATCCACGACCCCCATACTTGCTGATCGCTTCCGCTAAAGCTGATCGAGACGCCTGACGAGACTCAGATCCACTGATACTCGTGTAATCATCGTGATGACCGTGCTTGTGCTCACGCCCACTATCGCGAGATCTAGACTGAGATTGATACCCCACTTCTTCCCCAATATCAGGAGCACTCATACTTCGAATCGATCGATTGCCCTGCTTTGCTTGTCCTCGTCGAGTTGCCTGCTCAAAGTCGGAAAGGTTTTCCTCATCGACGCGTGCTAAGCCAGATATGGAGGAGGACGACGGAGCAGATGTCAGATGCGCAACAACAGCGCTCTCGGACCGTCGCTTATCTTTTTCATTCACCTCATCCGAGATTTCCATCGGAAGCATGAATTTGTACCCCAGCACCTTGTCAAAAGTTGTCAGTTCCTCCGGATGATACATATGTAAGAAATCATCGGAACATGGAGACCGAGGTGTCGTTCTTCGGTTTCCCGCGCCTGGCTGCCTTGCACCATCAACCTTTGCATCACTGAGGACATTGCCTTTGCTCCCTTTTCGAACAATCTGGTCACATGCACAAGGCGCCTTTTCCTCCATCGGCGGCAAACAATACTTTGGTCGCTCAAATCCTTCCAACGGTTCCTTCCACCAATCGTCCAGTACCCTCCTGCACTCCCGAATATAAGCGTCGCGCTTCGCCTGATCCCGAATCGCTAACACCATAGCACGTTCGGACGTAGCTTCATTGTCGGCGCTGTCGTCGGAGCTCTCGCTGCCACCATCCAAGATTTCAGACGATGAGCAGCACGACAACTGCATGGGTGGTATCTCGTACAATTCACTGAACGCCTTTCGCTTATTCTCAGTATGGAAAGCAAGGTTGCGCCGTACATTCTCGCACGCTGTCATGCCATTCCGCACCTCAAAGTTGTGGAGATAGTAGTCCGAATCAAGCTCCCACAACGGAGGTGAGTCCTCGCTAGGTACGAAGTGCCCGAGGAAGATGTTGATTGCATCCTGCTTCGCCGTATCGGTAAATGAATTGCTGTAGTACCGCCGAATTGACGTGAGGAGTTCACGGTGCTTCACATTTTCCCGTGCGGCGCTGTTCTTAACGTTTTTGTGGGCTTCTGACCCACCGTATTGCATCGAGATGGCATCGCCCATAAGCGAATACAACTTCATCAGTACCAGAACCAACTGTGAGCGACTCTCCAGGAGGGGCGTGTTCTTGATACCCATCACATAGAGCTGTTGTCCCAGCGCACGCATTCCAACACTGAATTGGCTGACATTCGTGCGATCCAGACAATCGATGCAGTTTGTCCGGAGGATACCGCGCTGTTCCAGCCAGTCACCAGAGTTTCTTGTGATAGTTGGAGATGGTGGTGGCTCGGCTAAAGCCGAATCCTGGCTGCCCTCTCCTTTTTGCTGAAGGTTACTTGACGTGATGAATGCATCCCATGGCTCCGATGGAGGACTCGGAAAGAAAGCTTGGGCGGTTCGCCTACTGCCGTTCTGGTTAATCTGTCGCTTAGGGGCGCTACAGAAGAACCCTGTCTGCGTGAGAGCCCAAACGGCCACCTTATCCAGTGAATGCAGCACGTTGAGACCCTTCTGCTTGGGCCCAGATAGCCGAGAGTAATCCAATGCCACATACCGCACACGATGCTTTGGTGGCATGAAGCTGTTTAGGTATTCCACAGCATTCATGTACTCATTGCCCACGATGACTTCCCGTTCCTTCTTCTCCGACTGTTTTACGAGGTTAAGTGCCACAATGGGCGAGCCATAGCGTGAGAACAGGTCGGCAAAGTGCTTTTGCGTCGCAGTGTATGTCGGATCCACACGATTCAGCACGATAGGCGGCTTCGGTAGCGTTGCTGACGTCTCCTGTGACCAGAACACGGGAATTGATCCACGATGCTGCACGAAAGAGCTGAATTTGCCAGGACCCATGCTCTCATCTTCAATAATCTGCTCAGTTTCGACGTCATTTGCAGCCTTGCCGGTGTCAGCCACACCACGTTTCAAATAGCGCGTTCCGGCAAAATGACGAGACCGACGAGCAAGTAGCACGATGCTTACGAGACGTCCGAACACCGAGCATTTGCGCTGCTCATAGCAGCCAAGTACAAGTGGGACGATTAGATCAGCCGCAGCGCCACCACTCAAGCAAAGGCGAAGCTCCCGGGTCAAGTATGAGTTCCAGGTGAACATCTCTGCCGGCTCTGAGTGCTCCGTGGTCATGTTGTGCTGCAACGTGTGCGTGATATCATACGAGTAGCTGAAGTAGAAATCCTTCGTGAGATCCAGAAAGTGGAAGAGGCCCAGATACCTTGCCTCAGCCTCCTCTTCCGGACTGGGGTTGAACCAACGGTTGAGTCGGGTCCACGCACTCTGATCGTCTTCCGGGCAGCTCACATTGAGCTGTTGCGTGGCTGAAATACCGTAGATGGAGTTGCCTCCAATGTTGCCAATCTTGCGTCTCTGCGTCACGAAGATGAAGTAGTATCCACGCAGAAAGCGGATGCATCCAACAATTGCCACAGCCGTGAAAGCTCTCTCCAGATTTCCAGTGCCATGCACTCTAGCCAGCTCCGCCAGTGCTTGCAGCCTCGCCTCCATCTGCTCCCAGTCATAGATCCGTTTATCCTCCTTCAGCACTTGCTCCAGTTTCTTGGGTCGTTCCGCCATGCGGTCCAGCTCCATCATCCTAAACCTCGAGTAGTGGCGATCCGAGCACACGACGAAGTACGTAGCCGGCGTCTCGTAGATCGTGAAGCGCTCAAACAGCGTCTCGCACGTCGCCAGCGCAGGTTTGCGCCGCCTCAACGTCGGTCGTCCGAGTCCCGCTCCACTCAGCGCGTTGCCCGCTGCAGCTCCATTAGCCCCCAGGTTGAGATTCAACGACGGGCGTCGCGTGTGCTTGGGCCTCGTGGTCAGCCCCGACACCGGCGGCGTCACAAGTGAAAGATGAGGCTTCACTCCCCTCTCCAAGTCCCTCTTCACCGCAATCAACGTCGTCATCCTACAATAAAATAATAGTAAAATATCAGCTAAAAAACAAATGGCGAGCCTATTACGGTAGTTAAGGGCCCTTACCACCAGTCCACGTCGTGGCTGGACTCGTGGGACGAGAACATCTCCTTCTTGCCGCGATTGACTGTCAATTCGATGCAGTCGCGGCCATCGCTGCGCACGTGCGCGAGCTCGCAGTCTTTGACGGGGATGGCGGCGATGCGACTGCGTCCGTCCGGGTCCAGCGCCACCACCAGCTCTCCCCGCTCCAGTGCGAGCTCGCACCAGACCAGACTCCATTCCCCGGCCTTGCTGCGGCTGAAGAGCCGTGGCGTGCGGCGGTACAGCGGCCCCGAGACGCTCATGGAGCTCATGCAGAAGGCTCTCCCGACGGTTCCCCAAGCGCGGATCTGATATTTAATATTGGCTGCAAAGGAGAAAACAAACCTGGTGGGTGGAATAGGTTAATGACGTTGGATGGGATTGTCTGACGCGCCGACGTCAGATGGATACTTTTACGTCGGGCAGCAGCTCGTTGAAGACGGACTGCACGTAGTCCCCGAGCACGTCGAAGCAGTCGGACACGTGGAGTTCTTGCAGTGGAGACACGGGCGGCTCGAGCAATTGATACGCGAAGGTGACGAGGATCTCGGTCGTCAGCCAGCAGCACCAGGAGAAATGCAGCGACTTGAGAGCGCGCGACTTGGCGAGCTGCTGCAACAGCGCAGCACCTTGCTCCCCTGCCGCAGCATCGAAGCAGTCGACGATCTTGAGGTGTTCGAGATACGGGTGGGTCGTGGTCAACTGCGTGAGGAAGCGGCTGGACAGTCCGAGACACGACACGAGGTTCAGCGACAGCAGCCGCACCTCCTCTTGCGTCTGGACAATGTCGACGTCGTCCAGGTCCAGGTCCTCCCACGACTCCGCTTCAGCCTCGACCAAGTGGCCGGACACAAACTGCCACGCCATGCGGTGATCTGTCTCCACCCCGTCGAACAACGGGGCCAGCGACTTCTCGTCTCGGACAAAGCCGATCGACAGGTGCTCCGTTGGCTGCAGTAGCAGCAGCTTCACATTGCCGTCGCCCATGGTCTTGAACGCGGTCGTCAGCTCTGTCAGTCTGGACACCATCCACGGCTCGAACGAGGCGAAGAAGGCCTGCGTGAACTCGCACGAAGAGCTGTAGAGGTCAAACGACCGCGCAATCTCGTAGATGCACCTGCCCACCACACACCCACAGCGACCAACAGTAAGCTGCACAGCCAGCCACCTCTTCCGTCCATTGTACACGCCATTTACCGCTCCTGCAGCGACGAGAACTTGTGCACCGCCGACGTCTTCTGCAGCTCCGAGGCGATGGACAGCGCGCCCTCGCGCTTGATCCGCTCGATGTGGTCGTCTTTGAGGCGCGCGTTGGTCCAGGCCGTCAGCACGTCCACGCGCACTCTACGACGCACGGCATCGTTAGTCTCGGCGCGTCTCTGCTGGTCCGCCAGTCGGCGCTGCGCTTGCCTGCCCTGCGCGTTCTTGCGCGAGACCTTGGCCACCTCCTGCTGCCAGCGGCGGAGCAGCACGAACCTGCCATGCAGTGACGCGGTCAGCTACGCGCCGCAACACACCAGACGTCGAGTCGAGGCCTCGTACCGCTCCTTCTTGGAGCCGTAGCCGCCACATTGCCGCCCCTTCCGGTTGCGCCCCATACTAATAATCGGAGTCACCTATTGACCGCACCGTAATACGTCAGATTAGTGCATGGTCTAGTTGGAGTGACTGGGGCCGATAAAAAAAGCTCTGGAGCTCGTTTTTGCTGGTGTTTCAGCACTTGTGGATTGATTGTCGACGCTAGCGATGGACGTGCAGCAGTCTGGAGGCGTGGCGTCGAGATTGGCGCATCGCGACACGATGGCGCTGCTGTGCGAGGCCTCCAAGCTCAAGGTCCCGTTCAACCCGTCGGCTGGCGAAGTGCATCGTCAAGAACGAGGCGCGCCGTGGCGCATCAAGGCTGAGGAGCAGATCGCAGCACTGAACGCCCAGACGAAAGAGGATCAGCGAGAGAAGCGCCGGTGGGGACTCGCCAAGCAGGTTCAGGACGGGCTCATGCACAACTTCAACATCAATTACGGCGTGGCGGAGCTCGCGACGCTGATCAAAGAGGGCTTGACCCTGAAGAGCGATCCGCCAGCAAGAGAGCTAACTCCGCTCGAGGTTGGGCATGTCCAGTTCCTAGCTGCGGCTGAAAAGTACGACTTGAAGCAGATTGTCCAGCTGCTAGACAAGTTCCCAAAGGGCCGGAGGGGGTAAACAGCGACACAGGCACCACATTGAAATGCATTCGTACATTATTTTGCTAGCACCATTGCACATCGACGTCTTCGGCCGTCATTCCCTTCTCTTCGTACAGCTCTATGAGTTCTTCGATAGGGCCGTGAAGAAGAGGGCCGGCCATACGACCCCCCAAGCAGTCTTGTTGGTGTTCTGGTGCATCCTCCTGCTCCATGCGCCACAGTTCGTATTGATGTGGCATCCGGAACATCGTGCGACGGTCGTTCAGAATGTTTTCCAGCGACGTGCCCAGCAGATACCGTATCCGCAGCGATGTCCGCTTCTCCTGCTCGTCGTATGGGAATGGCTCTCCTGCGTTATCGTCCTCTATGACCTCCTGAGGCAGCTTGGCCAGTTCTGCGAGATAGTCTTCCCACGCCGCTTTCACAGTCTGAAAGAACTCGCTTTCCGCGGTGTGTACGTGGTCGCCGACCTCGTAGTCCACGCGGTGCAGCCATTGGCTTTTTATCGGTTGGGCCATGTCCTCGCTGAGATGGTGCGCGCCGACCCACTTGCGTCCAAGACGCAGACGAACGACGCGAATCTCCCCCGTCAGGAAGCCCTCTTGGCGCACTGCGATGTGGAGAGTGACGTTGAAGACTTGGTCCACCTTGACGCGCCAGGACGTAGGCGGCTGCCACACTGTCCACCGGCACTTGTGCAGCAGGAAGTCGGTCACCTCGGGGTTCTGCAGCTCCAGGACGTGGGCGACTTTGTTCCAGGACGGCACGTCCAGGAGCTCCGGCCCGCAGTTGTACACTTCGTAGTCGCGCTTGCTCACTTGCACCTTGCGAACACTGCGAGGAAGAAGAGAGAGGAGACACCGGTCAGTGGTTTGCGTCCCTTGCACGTTCGTCCTCTCACTAAGAACAACACTTTTTGATGCCACGCACTCGTCTGAGTCGATGGCGAACGCCTCAGCGATGGACGTGGTGGAGATGCTCTTGACGAACCACAGCTTGGACGCCACCTCAATGCGGTCCGCCATCAGGTTGACCCGACGCACAACCTGCTTCTCCACCACTCGATGGACGCGCGAGATCACGCGCTGGTCGACTACGGCGTACCATCGCTCAGCGACTCGAATGACTCGGACAAGCCCAACGTGCGCTACGACTGCTGCGACTCGGCCATGCTCGAATGCCGCATGCGAGGCGCGCCGAAGCGCCTCAATGCGCCCTGGTGGGAGCGCGACCCCCACGACGCCGCCCATGGTGGGGACTCGATCGATCAGCGCGGAGTGCCGCCAAAGATAGACAGACCACTTCAGCATACATGGCTACAATTTTGCGTGGTGACAAAAAGCTGGCGATCATCTCTGCCGCTTCGCTCTTCGCCTTCGTGCGGAGAAGCGGAATCTTGAGTTCAACCTGGCCTGCTGGTTGCCAGCAGGCCAGGTGCTTGGCGAGCATTCTCCTCCGCTTTGGTGCACATTTATCCCGAGAGGCTTGCGATTGACAATGGTTTCGCAACCGTACTTCGGTGAGAACTTCCCACAGGGAAGCGCCTCAAATCGCCGTCGCCACTGCACGCAGCATGTCGCGCGGGTAGTGCGTTCAATCGTTTCGGACGGCGCGAAGTTGCGGTGTCGAGCTTGAGCTTTTCGTACGACGTTGAACCATTTCTACCGAGCCCGCTTAAGCTGGCATCGCCTGTACGCGCCCGAATCAGTATCGATTTCTGTATACTTCATCTCGCCTGTCCAGTGTGATCGCCGTAGCGGCGTTCGTAATGCGATGAAGTCATGCTCGCCTCGACTCTGCGTAATAAGGAACGGCTGCGCGTGGCAAAATACTTTGTATGTTCGTGCCAAGTCGGCTATTATAATAGGGTCGGAGTAAGATGCCAACCAAGCCTCGACTGCTGCAAAAAGTGGTGCGGGCAAGGTTCTCCTATTATTAATAGCTGGTACATTGCAGGTCGCTTCGCAGAGTTTCAGCGCCGTTACGACCCACTGCACTCAGCTCCTTTGCCGCTTCCCCTTACCATAGATAGATAGACCTCTCATCACCGCCTCTTCCTCCAGGTCGGCGAGCGCATGTGCATTGGTATCACTTCGCGAAACCTGGTAGACCTGCAGCACTTAATATATCTCAACACCATTCGTTTCTGCGCCGCCCCGTGCTGAGATTTCCTTTGCGCAAAAACCAGAAGCAGTCGAGAAGAAGGGAAGAAGGAACGGCGGCCTGTACACGCGCTCTCAGTCGCCGTATCACCCGCCAGAAACCCCGCCAGCCTAGGAGCCACCCGCCGCCAACATGTCGAACTGGGGCCTGCGGCTGAACCCGTTCAGCAAGAGCTACTCGCAACTCGAGATGGACCAGATGCGCTACGTGCACCAGGCCTACTGCGAGGCCATGGAGGTGAGCGAGGAGGACCTCCCCACGGCGCTCAAGATGGACGACAACTTCTACCCGCTGCACAACCCCACGATCTCGGACTTTGACGAGAACTCGTACCTGCGCAAGATGCAGGACGTCGTGGGCCTGCTGCGCAACCCGGCGGAGGCAATCATCTCCAGCATCTGCGCCTACCAGCGCGAGCGCTACGACCGCACCTTCACCTTCTCGGGATACCTCAACGACCCGCGCACGCTGCTGCTCGAGGAGTTCAAGGACTGGGCCATGCGCACGCTCGCGCCGGCCTCGTGCACCACGGAGTCCATCCTCATCGAGGTGCGCCGCAGACACAGCTACGTGCTGAGGCTGCAGCACGGACAGCAAGGACTGTTCCACTCCGGAACGGGCGAGCGCTCGCTGCTCGGAACGCTGAAGGACGTGAGGAACGTCATCGAGACGCGTGTGCTCCCCACCATTGAGACGGAACGCGCCCACTCGTCCGCCAGAGAGCAGCTGCACACGCTGGAAGCAAGAGGCACGGACGGACTCATGCACGGCGTGCAGTTCCTGTTCTACGTGCTGCGCAACACGCCCAACACGCCCGCGGACTGCACGATCAGCAACCTGCAGAGTCAGCAACATGCAGGCATGAAGGACGCGATGGGCAGCAAGTCAGGAAAGATGCTCGAGGTGCTGCTGACGACGCCGTCGTTCAAGTACGTTCAAGTGCGCTGCTGTTCTTGTTGGACGGGTTAGCAGGCATCTAACGTGGTTGATGTGGTTGTGCTTAACAGAGAATTGTTCCCGCAGAACCAGACCGTGATCTCCCCTCAGGATTCACTGCCGTCGCTACTTCTGACAAACGAGGAGGAGGAAGAGATGACCCGTACAGCGGTGTTCTGCGACACCGAAGCGAAGCCGCAGGTGCCTACGGTGCTGACCCGCCAGCTTCGACGCAACTCGAACCCGAATGAGGTGGCGATAACGCCCTCGGATTTCCTGCAGCAGAGCAACTCGGGCGTTGTTTCGCTTCGCAAAGACGTTCGCGTGGAAACATTCGACGCATTTACCAAACTGCATGGTTTGCTGAAGTTGCTGGCAGATTTGTTGGTGTCGTGCCGTAAAGCGCGTCAGCTTGCTGGCCCCGGTGGAGATTTGCTTGTTTATGGACCTGGTGGAGAGGAAGTCCGCCGTTTGATGCAGTCGTTGGAGGCTGTGCAGTCAGAAATCAGCAAGGAAGTGAGCCAGCTTACGCGCATTGGTGTCCGTGAGCTGGATCGTCTCAAGCCCAACCAGGAGAAAGCCTGGCGTTGGAGCTTTAGCAAGGTGCTGCCGCTTGAAGGCTACTTGGCCCGTGATTTTGGCGCGTGTGTGGAGCCTATTCAGCGTATGTATGCGAGCGCTGACCCACTCCACGTGCAGAAGATGTACAAACAGTTCAAACAGGCCACGGGTTTGTGGGTAGAAGAAAACAGCTCTATCTGCAGGTATGTCACGGCAGCGTTAGGTGGAGGCTTCATTGAAGATGGAGCACAGAAGCACAAGCAGTTAGAAAATGGCGAGGAGGAGCCGGAGGGTCATGCAAAGATCGAGTTGCTGGAGGATGAAACCCCATCAGATATGAGCACCGCGCTCGTTGTAGCAGGATCCGGATCTGGCCAACAGAACAGCAACACTCAGAAGGTGTCGTCGTCTAACCAAGAGGATCGGATCGTGCTGTTGGAAGATGACAATCAAGAGAACGACGCTAATGCGGAAAACCAGCTTGTGGTGGCAAATGGAGCAATGGTCCCTGCACCGAAGAAGCAGTCGAGCTCGGATAGCGGCTCGTTCTTTTCGTCGCTTGTGTCGTGGGGTGCGGGTGCGAAGACGCCGCCCACATCAAAGGAAGGTGAGAGCAGCCCAGTCAACTCTGAAACAGACGAAGATGACGACGTTGAAAAGGGTCCATCGTCCTCCACATCGTCAAAGGAAGCTGCTGATATCGCTGCTGCCCAGGGCGGCGTGCTGGACACACTTTTGCTCGTGCGTCAGTCAACCCAGCGTATCGGGCAGTTGTCTTGGGGTATCCGGACATCGTACCATACTTCGTCCATTGATGAGGGCGATTTTGACGCGTTCATCGTGCTGTGCTCCATCTACGAAACTGTTGGTGTACTGTGCTCTAGCGACTTGCTTCTCCGTGTGAGGTTGCACCGCACGCGTCTGTCACAGCTTCTGAAGAAGCACATTCGATCGATCCTAAGCTGCGTTGTGGTGCTCCAGCGTCGAATTGTAGACGAAGAGAAGAGTATTCCAGGCATGACGCTGGTGTATCGTCGATTGAGAGCGAACCTCGCTGAGTTTGAGACTGAGATGGATGAGCTGCTGATCAAGTTCAAGCAGATGATGGTGGAGTGCTCGAAGATGAAGGCGGGCATTCTTGCGTTGCCACTGTCGCAGCAGCGCGAGTCGAACGACGTTATTGGCATGGGTGCTTATGCGTACAACTCGATCAATGCGCTTGCCTCCAGTTTTGGCGCCGCGGCCGTACCATCTGAAGCCATCCTCTCTCACGGCGAGTACATGACGCAGTTGAGGTCGCAGCTGGATCTGCATTGGAACAGTATCTCGCACCTCTTCCAGAGCCTTCAGGGCACCGTGGAGGCTGTCACCACTGTCAACGACCGTCTAAGGGTAAGTTACGTGAAAACTTTTCGTGCGCGAAGCAAGCCGGACACTCATCTGTTGTTGTTGATTGTTTTCAGGGATACGCCAAGTTCCCGGACATCACGGTCCCACCACAGCAGCTGGATTACATTTTTGAAGTAAGTTCTCGTTGCTGCGATGTTGAGCCCTCGTGATGACGTGGCTGCTAACTCGCTTGCGTGCTTTTCTTGTGACAACAGTTCAACTACGACGGATTCTTCCGTCAGACAACGAGGGACTTGGAGGTGTTGCTCGCTTCTTTCGACACGTCCAAGTAAGCACAACGCAAGTCCGCCTGACCTTTTTGCTTGCAGCACTGCCTCAGCTCGATAGTATCTAAGCGACCCAGGTGCGATGTGCTGTCAGGCATTAGTCCTGCCTGTTTCCCGATCCCGCTGTTTATTACTAGTATAAGACTCCCACAAAGGTTCATGCACTTTCGTCCCGTGCCTCCCCATAGCTTCCACGTCTCTGCTTGCTTGCTGGTGGAAAACTGTTTTTTTCCCATGAGGTTAGAGCACATCAAGAAAGTCACTAGCGCCTGCCTGTGCTGCAGTTCCAGTCGTCGCTGTAGCAGCAGCAGCCTGCGGGCCTGTGGCTGTAGTCTCCTGTGCCACTGCCGTCGCAACAGCTTCTGCTTCTCGCTTCCTCTTCTTGAGCTTGGACGCCTTGCTGTGTTGGTAACTAGTTGCTGCTGCCCCCTTCCCCGTCACCGGGTGGGTATTAGCAGCCTTGGTTGTCTTCTGCGCCGACTGGAGTTTAGAACCTTTGCCTCCTCTGTATGCAGCATGAGTGCCGTGAGTCGCGGCGCTGTCCACCACGCCACTGACGCTGCCCGAGGCGCCCGCCCCCTTCCCGACCGACAGCGTCACTGTGAGCTTGCGACGCCCGGTAGCCTCGTCCTTGGTCGTGTCGTAGATGTCCACCTGGTCGAAGCTCGGCTCGCCTGCCATGCTGGCGTAGAAGCAGCAGCTGGAGAAGAGGTGCTCCGCCTCGGTGTACGGCTTGATCTTCTTGGGGTTGGCGTCCTTGCGCGGCTGCTTGGAGTCGATGAAGCCGTCCCAGCCACGGATGATGTTGCCGTGCGACGTCTCCTCGAGGTACACGGCCTCCTCGTCCTCGACCTGCGTCTGGAGGGCCAGCACCGTCTCGTGGGCGCGTCGCTGCGCCTCGTACAGCGCCTGCATCTCCTCGGACACAGTCTCCATTTTTGTTTTTACTTCCGGTAATGGATACATATGCGAGTAGAGGAGGCAAGTATGCGATAAGCGGGGGGATATATTTTGACTTTGGGATTCATTGACATGGCTACACGTTCTCGGCGGCGTCATGGTTCTTCGCAATTTCGGCTAATGACATGTGCGGCATCGGCGATGACGGAGACTTGGGCGACGACAGCTTGGGGCACTGCTTTTCCTTTTGATTCCGACTGTGACTGGCAGTTGAACAGTCCATTGATGGGTGCTTAGCCGCTGACTGCTCCTGCTGGTCGCGCGGGCGGCCGCCGAAGAGTGGCTTCAAGTACTTTTCATCGATGCGTTCCCAGACGCCGTGGATCCCGCTGATGTTGCGACGAAGGACCGAGCGGTCAATGGGATGAAACGAACTGTCTGCGTCATGTTCGTCGTCGTCGTCCAGCAAACGCTCGTGCGCACCGTCACTGTAATACAAACACCACAACCATGTTAGGACAACGACGCGTACTCGCATACAGCTGCCAGCAGCAACGTACTCGTCAAATTCTCGTTGCTGCTCTTGCGTAGCCGTCAAGCCGAAGTAGCGGAGCACTGGACTCGTACCCATTCCGAAAATCTGCTCAACCCACACATCACAGTTTTTGCATTAGACAAAGTCCAGTTGACGATCGAGTCGAGCATGACACTTACCAGAGTCGTGAACATGACAGTGAACAGCGTCGTGCTTTGAATCACACTCGCGTGAACACGGTTGGGTGTGTATACGTTCAGAGCCAGCGCAAACGCTATTGCCCCTCGAAGTCCAGCGAACCAAATGACCACCATGTAGCTCCATGGAATCTTGTTGTCTTCCGATCGGCCGAGATTCGCAAGCATGCACATCGGGAACGTGTTCAGCATGCGACCCACGATACACGCGACCATGTTGACGAGGATGAACCCCCAGTCCCATGTAAAGTATCCCGAGTACGCCACCACGCTCATGCCCATGTAGATGAAGACAAAGTTCTCCGCCATAAAGGACGACGTTGTCAGCAGATGCCTCAGAGCTGTTGCGCTTTCGTCTGCGATGTTGTACAAGTGGTAGTGACTCATCAACACGCCCGAAAAGAACAGCGCCACAATGCCGCTCATTCCGACAAGGTCGGCGATCACGTAGCTCAAGTACGCCGAGAGCAGCACAATCGAGATTTCGTAGGATGGATACTGCTGAAGCACTGGGTCAGCTTGCTTGAGTAAAAACGCTGACGTGAAGCACACCACTGCTGCCAGGCCAACGGACCCGAAGCCGATACCAAACACCTTGACGATAATGAGGCCCGCGTTGTTCAAGGTGACATCAGCAATGCCACCTCGAATGAGTCCCTGGAACAGTGTGAACGACACAATGGCTGCAGATAAAAAAACATTCATAGCATTAGCTACGGCGACATTTTCCAGTAAAGTCAAGCACCGTGTGCAGTGGAACTTACCAACACCGTCGTTCAGCATGCTTTCACCGAAGACAAGATTGAAGAGAAGTGGAGGCACACCATTTTTCTTGAACACTGACAACGTGGCCACTGGATCCACCGCCGAGATAAGAGCGCCATAAAGATACGCCTCTGCTGCCGTTAGCTTGGTAATAAGCCCCATATCTCCAATCCAAAGCAACACTCCTCCCGTGATGAACGTCGCGATCAGTGTTCCCACGATAGCCAGCAGCATGATCGCGTTAAAGTTGGAGAAGAATCCCTAACGAAATAGCAGCAGCACATGGCATCAAACATCGTGGTGAACCACCAACAGGTTCCCGCACCCAGCACCAACTACACCGTTGCATACCCTCTTCTTCATATTGAATCCCGCCTCCAGGATAATCGGCGGCAGCAATCTGCACGAAGACGAACACCACAATTAATTATTCTCTTGAGTGCATTTCATTTGGGATCCACCCCTTCCACCAACGTACGCGTAGAAGAGCACTTCCGGGTCCATGCCATTGTTCAGCGATTCCTACAATTTCACCGCCAATCCTTCATCAGTGTGCAATCCACACACACGCGCACACAACTCTCCTGCATCTGCATCAACCCACCATCGGGTAGAAGACCAGCACGGCGGCGCCAAACTGCTCCGTAGGAAGAACACGCCAAAGGTCAGACCGGACCTTTGCCTCTCCTGCTCTCTCTCTAACGACCCACCAAGACGCCGAAGAGGATGGCGACGGCCGACTCGGAGATCAGCACCGGGTGCTGCGAGCGGTCCAGGCGATAGGCCACCAGCACGAGCACGAGCTGCAGACTGGCGATGACGCAGAGCTCCAGCCGCGTCCACTCCGTCCCGCCCTGCTCCTTCGCGGCTGCAGCTCCTGACTCCGTGACGCCACGCGCCGCATCTAGCACGGCATTGCCCGTGGCGGACGCGGAGTAGTCCGGCTCCCAATCGTTCCCCATGCTCGTCCCGCCTCCTCTCTAGTCGTCCCAAGAGCGAATGAGGACGCCCGAGTGCATCTACGGGGCATTTCCTACAGGACACCCACCAAGCTCTGCTAAATACGAATTAATTACTTGATGTTTGTATGTGGCACTTGCGGCTTGAGATTCTAAAGCTGATATGCTACTGCTCTAATGTTTGCAGCAGGAGTCTAATTCGTTTCTGCAGGCCAGCGCGCCTTCAGGTCCTCGAGGTCTGCGCGAGTGTCGACGCCTGGCAAAGTCGAGTCGACTTGCACTAACCGGATCCGGTAGCCTGCGGACAGCACACGGAGCTGCTCGAGGTCTTCGGACTCTTCGAGGTCCGACGGAGGGAGCGTGGGGAACTCCAGCAGGAAGTCCTTGCGGAACGCGTACATCCCTACATGGCGGAGGTACGACGTCGTCTCGGGCGAGAACTTGTCGCTCTTGGAGTGCGGGATCATCGCTCGAGAGAAGTAGAGCGCGTTGCTGAAGCCGTCAACGACAGACACACGAAAATGTTAACCCTTGGTCAGCGCTCACACGGTGAACCGCCCATTGAACCCGACGCACCTGTTGCGGTCGGCAACGCACTTGACAATGTCTCGACTGCGGGCATCTCGCTCGTCAGAGATCGGCGTCGCGAGCGTGCTCATGACGCTCTCCGGTCCAGCGCCGCGCAGGGCCTTGATGCAGAGGTCAATATGTATCGGGTTTACGCCCGGCTCGTCGCCTTGGATGTTCACCACGATGTCGTACTCGCTCAGCTCCTTGGGGTCCATCAGACGCAGCGCCTGCACGATGCGATCCGTCCCCGTGTTGCAGGCTCCAGTGAGCACCGTGTCGCCACCCACTCCTTCGATGACTCGCAGCACGCGCTCGCTGTCGCTCGCTACCACCACTTTCGACAGTAGCTTCGAGCCTGCCGCCGCTGCGTACGTGTGCTCGATCATGGTCTTGCCGAAGAACTCGGCCAGCGGCTTCCCGAGGAAGCGCGTCGAGCCCAGCCGCGCCGGTATCACGCCCAGCGCCTTCATGCCCCCTAATTGAATTAGTGGAGACCCTAATGGAGACTAAAAATATGAGCCAAATAAGTAGACGAGGCAAAACGTCAGTTCGGGTGCACTAATATGCTGCTCGAGGAAGGCCTGCGCAAGCGCGAGGAGCACGACGAGGGCAAGGACCGGCACTCGGCTGCGCCTCGCACTAACAGCGGGTGGAGCTCGGCGCTCCATGGCGCCACCAACTACGAGCGCTGGGTGAAGCTCATCGCGCTGGGGTCGCTGGGCATCTGGATGATCTTCGTGCTCTTCTTCTGGCACACTGGCGTCGCCCCTGCGCCACTTGGGAAACAGACAGCGACGAGAACGACGAATTTCAATGAACAACCCTCCATTCTGGACGGTTTCCCCGAGGAGACTCACTTCATTGCGTTCGGAGACTTCGGAACGGGCGATGAGAACCAACGCAGAGTGGCCCTGGCGCTCGAGAACTTCACGGCCACGATGGACCCGCCCCCGGCGTTTGTGCTGTCAACAGGAGACCAGATTTACGACCACGGGTGAGCGAGTGTCATGGCCAAGGGTGCTAGTCGTGGAGGAGAGGTGCTCACTGCCATTTTGTTTTGCCTGAAGAATTGAGTCCGCGAACGATCCGTTGGTTTCGACGAACTTCGAGCAGGTATGATACAATGCAACTGGCATCGGATTCAGTTGGGCAAAGGGGGCTGACCAAGGTGTACGTTGCCTTTTTTGCAGATGTACACCAACCCCAATCTGCAAGTGCCGTGGTATGTCACAATTGGAAACCATGACTGCGAAGGATCGGTCGACGCGATGCTCCAGTATGCTGAAAAGAAGGACTCGTTGTGGTATATGCCGCGTCGATATTACTCGATTGACCGTCCTGTGGCGCCGAAGACGATCCTGAGGCTTGTCGTCATTGATGCCTGCGATTTGGTATGTGGTCGCCAGCCGCGTGACTTCCGCTGCACGGAAAGGATGAACGAGCAATCCTCTGTGGAGACCAGGCAATCACAGTACGAGTGGATCGAGCAAACGCTGAGTGCTGGTAAACCAGCGGGTGTGGAACGAATGTGGACAATCGTTATGGGCCATTGGGGCGTGTACAGCTTCGCGGGGAACGCCGATACGCCCGAGTTGATTGACATGTTGGACCCGCTGCTGAAGAAGTACAAGGTCCACGCGTACTTTAACGGCCACGACCACTCCATCCAGCACGTCCGCAAGGTGGACACCGACGGCTCGGTCCGCAACTACTTTATCTCCGGCGCTGGCGGCTATCGAATCCACACGCTTCAGCCCAATGCGCGCGCAAATCCGGACTTGGTGCACGCGGACTTGACACATGGCTTCATGTCCGTGCGCATGACACGGACGTACTTCCGTGTTCAACTTGTGGACGATACTAGCGAAATCCTCTACACGACCGACGTGAGGTACAAGTAAGAAGGCTACGATCTGTTCTCTCAACACAAGCCTAGCTAGACCAAAGAATGCCGAGATAGATAAAATCGCGTATGTGTTTCCAGATTATTGTGTGGGTCTGCTGCCGCCCGCCGCCTTCTACTCCACTCATCGTCTGTTCTAATACCATGTTGGTCTCCCTCTCTTTTGCTACAGCGGGCGGAACGAGGAGCCCCCTCTCCAGACTCCGTCGTCTCCAGAAGCTACGCGTCCTTCTTGAGCGAGTGCCAGCTGAACTCCTTGGTCTTGACGAGCTGCAGCACGAGCTGGTCCTGCTTGCGCTTGGTCTTCACGTCCGAGATCTCGTCGTAGAGCTTGCGCACCACGAGGAGGCGCGTTTTGCCTTCGTAGTTCTTGATCGTGACCGTGAGGCTCGTGGCCGTCCAGTCGATGTGCGTGTCCTCCTCCTGGTGCGCGCCGATGCCCGGCAGCTTCACGTACACGGACACGCGCTTCTTGCCGTCGGACCACGCGTAGTTGGTGACGGTCTCCGCCACCTCCGCCGCGGGCTGCGACGCGGCCAGCGACTGCGTCTTGAGCAGCCGCGGCGCCGCCAAGCCGTCCCACTCGTGGATCTCCACGTCGTCGCGCTTCTTGTGCGCGTAGTAGTAGCTGTTGGTGCCCTTGCTCTTGATGTTGGACTGCAGCGCCGAGACCCCCTCGGCGGACGGCGCTAGCTCGGCGGCGGTGTTCTCCATGCTGACGGCTAGAAAGTGTCTCTTGGTTAAGTACGTACCAGTATTCGTTAAGTGCGGGGTGCTACGATTAAGTACGAATAGGTTTAGAGCGCGTATAACCGGGCGCGTTCTGAATTCAAACTTTCAAAGTTCCATGAACAAGGACATCCTGAGTATAACGACCTCTGCACTACACTTTCTCCAGAAAGATTACGTAACGGGTTCATTTCCATCAAAATACCTCGTCATATTAACCGAAAAGTTAGTGAGTGGATATGTCTGCGGAAGCAAAGACAACTTACTCATATTCGCCTCCCAGTCCACATAAGCCATGGCGAGTCCCAGCCCGGAAGTGCGGCGTCTCGAGCGTTCGGCGTCGTCCTCCGTGCTCGCGAGCCCTCCCCCGAGTCGCAGCAACACCCGCAAGCGCTCGCACCACGCGTCCGAGTCCGATCTCCGCAAGCTGCCCAGCAGCCACAAGAGCGGCGCGCAGGGCGTCTCCAGCGCTAAGAAGAGCAGGACCGACCCGTCCGGCAGCTCTAGCTGCAGCGCCAGCGGCAACAAGAGCGTCAGTACCCAGCTCCACCGTACTTTTAGCTCCAACAGCGTCTGATTTCGTGTGTGTTTTTGTATCCCCAGGCGTCCGACCGCTTCATCCCGACGCGCAGCGCCATGAATCTGGACCTGGTGCAGTGCAACTCGCCCGACACCGCGGCGGCCATCGAGGCGGCCACGAACAGCAGGAACAAGAGCAGCCCCAGTCGCTCCGGAAGCGGCCCCGGCTCCAGCACTGCCGCCGAGGACGAGGAGAAGCAAATCTACAAGAAGAGACTGGCCAGCGCGCTGCTGGGCAAGGAGGACGACGCGAACCACAAGATCCTCAAGTTCACAAAGGCCAAGCCGGCGGTGGCCCCGCCGGACTCGTTCAAGTCCACGCTGCAGGCCAGATTCTCGCACAACAAGGTGAGCGTGGTACCCGCCGCCGCCGCGAAGAAGCTGAACCGCCACGTCCCGTCGGCGCCGATCAAGGTGCTGGATGCGCCCGAGTTGATGAACGACTACTACCTCAACTTGCTGTCGTGGGGGGCCAACAACACCCTGGCGGTGGCACTGGGACAGTGCGTTTACCTTTGGAACGCGGTATCCGGTGAGATTAACGAGCTCATGGGTCTGGATGGAGACGAGTATGTAAGCTCGGTCCAGTGGAGTGACGCCGCCGGTGGCTCGGCCCATTTGGCGATTGGAACGAGCGAGTCCGTGGTTCAGCTGTGGGATGTCACGGCCTCGCGTCAAGTGCGAACGATGGATGGGCACTCGTCGCGCGTAGGCGCACTGGCTTGGAACAGCTACGTGTTGTCATCGGGCTCGCGCGACAGCACTATCATTCACCACGATGTCCGTGCTCGGCAGCATCAGCTTTCGACGTTGGCGAGCCATGAACAGGAAGTGTGTGGTCTGCAGTGGTCTCCCGACGGTACGATGTTGGCGTCTGGAGGCAACGACAACGCGCTGTGCCTGTGGAAGGCCGGTAGCATTGGTACTAGCCGCAGTATGCAGACCCCCGCGCACCGGCTAGAGCAGCACACAGCAGCAGTGAAAGCGATAGCGTGGTGCCCTTGGGAGCGTAACCTGCTTGCCACCGGTGGGGGTACTGCCGATCGTACAATCAAGTTTTGGAACACGACGAATGGTGCCATGTTGAACTCTGTCGACACCGGATCGCAGGTATGCTCGCTGCTGTGGTCTACTACAGAGAAGGAGCTGCTGTCGTCGCATGGTTACTCGCAGAATGAGCTGTGTTTGTGGAAATACCCGAGCATGACCAAGGTGAAGGAACTCACAGGCCACACTTCCCGTGTGCTGCACTTGGCAGCGTCGCCTGATGGAGAGACGGTTGTTTCCGGCGCGGCGGATGAAACACTACGATTTTGGAAGGTATTCGGCCCCAACCGTAAGGCACGGAAGGCCGGCTCGAGCACTGCTGAGCTCAGCGGTTCCTCGCTGTCGAGCGTCATGAGCATCCGATAAGGCACTGCTTATGTTTTTCGATGACACGGCCACGAAATCTTTTGTGCTTCATGCTGATCTCCAGGTTCAAACGCTTTGGATTCGTCGAGGGCGTGGTAGGTATGTCCGAATGCTTGTTAGAGTGCTGGGATTTGCGTATACAATGCTTAATGCCGTGTATGTCGATCAGTTTTAGGCTTGAATTGTGGGCGTAAATTGGACGGATTCCCTTGACTGCATGAAGCAACAGGCTCGTATATTAGTAGATGAGGTTCGATTGAGCGTGACGAACGTGTCGTCGGAGAAAAGGATGCTGGCGATTTTTTAATTGAAGTGTGTGCTTGTATATCCCGCAAGGTTGTTCCAAAAGTTGCAGGGCTTGGTTCTTGTTCTTACTCTTTTTGGGATCACGCGCTTCTTGTCGGTTGATCCCGAGGCAGCCGCAGATTCCTCGCGCAAAAATAGTTGGTGGTTCCTGTCGCTGTGGGGCCAATTGAGGAGGGAGAAGCAGTTATGTACTTTTTGCCATTACGAAGCTTACCCTGCAGGGTCGAAGATGCCCAAGAGCGCGGTTGAGAATGGAGATGTGGCCGCTGATGTCACGCGCCAAGCGGAGTTGGTTGTGATGGATTGCCTGAAGAGCTGGAACTGCCCGCGGGCATTAGATGCGTTCATAGAGAAATCTTCTGCTTCTCGTGTGTCGGCTATTGCAAGTGAACACTTTTCAGACGACATGAAAGCGAAAAAGAAGGCGACTGATAATCCTATAAGTCTACTGGAGTACTTGGTCAGCACTACCAGCGCAAACAAGGACACATCATCTTCGAGCAGTCGTCGGCGAACTGGTTCAGGGACTACGTCGACTAAGGAAGGCGAAGCTGAAGCTGGTATTGAGTGGACAAAAGAAGAGGTCGGTGCTTTGAAGAAGGCGATCAAGAAAACTAGCTCTGTCGAAGACAAGAATGGACAATGGAAGCAGATCGCAGAGCTTGTGGGGAACGGGAAAACGAAGAAGCACTGCTATCTCAAGTACAAAGAGCTTAAGCAGGAGCAGGCTAATGCTGCAGCAAAGAAGGCGTCACCTCGTCGTAAGCGCTCCAGTGGCAAGAGTGACCCTGACGACTCGAAAACTGATGAGAAAGTTGCAAAAGACAACGTAAACGAAGCACCAGACAGTGGCAAGCCAACTGAGGACGATACTCGTTCCAATTCCAATGCAGAGTCGTCGGTGTCGGACGCTCCAGAAGAGCTAACGACAGCTTTTGTTGTATCTCGTCGAGCTGCAACACCTGAGCCAAAGGTCTCGCACAATTCGTTTGAAACTCTCGAGGTGGAAGATTGCGAGGACATGGGAATGCTTCTGGACCAACCAACAACAGGCAGAACTCAACCCAGTCGGACAAGCAGCAACCTCGGTTCCTCAATCGCTAGCAGCAAGACACGAATTCCGACAGCTTCTGACATCGCAGCAGTGCAGCAACTACTTTTGGGCGCAGGCAAGAAGACGTTCAGCAGTCACTGGGAAGAACAGGTGGGTTCCATGCTGTGGTAAGATGCAATGTTGGCACTGACAACACTGCACGTGGCTGACAAATGTGGTATGCTGTCGCAATGGTATTTCGCAGGGCTTCGTGTTCTCGACGGTGCGCGATCTCCAGTACGGACTGGTTCAGCACCAAGGCGGCCCGTGTGGAATCTTGGCGGTGGTCCAAGGCTACGTGGTGCGCTTCCTGCTGCAATACGCCCCTGTCGACTGGAAGAACGTAAGTGCATTTTTTTTTCTCGCATAGCCACTACTGAAAACTGGAGCGATATAGTTTGGAAAACTAAGCGTCTGTCCTCATGTAAACAGCCTGACACCCCTCACCAAGAACGAGCGTTAGTTCAAGCCTTAACTTACATTCTCTGGCAAGCTGCGCAAGCTTCTCAGACTACCGAGTGTGTTATCGCCGTGAAAGACAATGGCACAGCTGCTGGCCAACGCAGATTCATGGCTGGCGTAAAGCTGCATGTTGCCACCACCGAAGAGCAGGTCCGGCAGATCCTCACTGCGCGCTTGCCGCAATTCATGGAATCCAACGGCTATGGTCTCGTGCAGTTCGTGCTCTCCGTGTTGCTCACCAAGGGCGTCGGAGCCATCAAGAGTGAAATGGACCAGCTTTCGGGGGAGTCGGGTGGTCAATTGATCGGCGCTCACGACTACTGCACACAAGAAATCGTGAATCTCTTGCTCTGCGGCTACGCCCGCAGCAACGTGTTCGACGGCGACCACATGCTGGAAGGCTCGAGCGCATCGGACCCGGACGCGATCGTGCTTCGCGGGATCTCGTCCCAGTCCGTCGTGGGCTTCCTGTCCCTGTTCGAGGCCTACCAGAACCTCGTCGTGGGGTCGTTCCTCAAGCAGCCCCGCGTGAATGTGTGGGTCGTCTGCAGCGAGTCGCACTACTCGGTTCTGTTCGCAGGCGACCCGCGGTCCCTGGAAGATCGCGCACTGGAAAGCCGGTCGAGCCTCGACTTGCTGTACTACGACGGCCTCGCCAATCAGGACGAGGAGATCCGTCTGACCGTGGACACACTGGCACTGGCCGAGCAAGGGGCAACAGCAGCGGCGCGCCACGACGACCTCATCCCACCGCTCAACCTGGTGATCCGCACCAAGTGGCCTCGGGCGGTGGTGGACTGGAACGGAGTCGACCCATTGCTATGACGGAATTCCGGTGAGTCTATTTTTTTTTAGGATCAGACAACTTCGACTTGACTCAACCAATCAAATGTTTTTCACGAACTTCTTAGCCAATCCCAAATGTTCAAGATGTTTACCGCACGGACCGTTTGCCGTTACGAGTGGCAAAATGGGCAGTTGAGTCCAGCGGGAGTATGAGGCGTGTGCGCGCACTCGTTCCTGCTTGAACGAAACGGCGCAAGAGAGCGCGCTGCCACTGGAACGGGGCGTGCACGCGCCGGAGAAGAAGAAAAAAAGGCGAGAGGACAGGCCAGCGCCGCACCGACATCCTTGCTCAGCTCCGATCTCTTGCTCTTGCTACCTCGAAATCCACAAGTCGATAGGAGGATTCGGCGCTGCTCGAGGCTGCGCGGGAGCTCGACGCATGAACTCGGCCATGCTGCGCGTCCGGCTGCTGCTGGGGGCCATGGCGCTGGGCTACGGCCTCATCTTCGCGCTCTGCGCGTGGCTCATGGTCTACATGCGGCACCACCGATCGGGTGCGCTGCGAGGAGACACGAGGGCGGCGCGCAGAGTGCTGCTGCCGGCTTTCCAGCCGCTGCTGTGGCTGCTAACGGCCGTGTCGTTGCTCTACACGGTCTCCTTCACGCTGCTATTGACGCTGGGGCCGGGCCTGGGGGACTCCGGACGCGTGAAAACCGAGACCTACTACAGCGGACGCCTCTTTGTGATGGCGTTGCCGGTGCTGTATCTCCAGCAGCGAGCGGTGACCACGAGAGCGCTGGTGCGGGCGTCGCTGCTTTCGTTGCTATTGGCGACGTATAACATCCCGATAGTGTGGCTGGTGGACTCGTCGGTAGACAAGGAGACGGTTCATTACGTGACGATGGTGACAGGAGCGTTCCCGTTGTTCGTGTTTGGATGGGTGTGCTTACGTCCGTCGGAGAGGGCCAGTCAGAAGACCTTGCGGGAATATGCGGCGTTCGTGGGGGTCTACTACGTGCTGAGACTGACGTACAGCGAGATGATTTACCTGGGTGGTGACTTCACCGATGCAGCTTTCACGGTGACCCTGGTCAGTGTTTTCTGGGGATCCTTAGTACCTGTAGTCATTTGGCGAGTACTTAAGGCCGACACAGCTCACTGGAGAGGTCTCGGAAGGCGCGCGGTGCATCTTCAATCGCTGTTTCGACAGAAGTATCACTACCTTCACGAGCGGGTGTCGTCGCGAGGACTTCACGTTCTCATTGAAATGCACCGCAAACAAATCATCGATTTCGCGTATCTCGCGCTGCAGCGTAAGATCGGTGCAGGGGCGAGTGCAATTGTGTTCCGGGGCACCCTTCACTCCAAGATCCCAGTTGCAGTTAAAGTGTACACGCCGCGCGTGCTTACCGAAGATGTGGTGGCTGAGTTCTCACACGAGGCCGCGCTGTGTGGCGCTCTCCACCACCCGAATGTCGTCCGATTCTACGGCATGTGTGTGTGTCCACCGACGGTGTGTCTCGTCTCGGAATTGTGCCGAGCCTCACTCGAGGATGTCACGCGGGCTAGCGCTAGGCAGAGATTACTACACCACCGCAGCCAAGAAGAAGAGCTGGAACAAGGTTTAACTCCTCAAAACCGACTGCAGCAGCGTCAACAGCTTCTAATTGATCTCAATTACATGATTGACGCTACCCGTGCAGTCGTGTACATGCACAGCTTCACGCCAGCTTTCCTGCACCGAGATCTTAAACCGTCAAACTTCCTGGTTGACGACTACGGCACCTGCAAGCTGACGGACTTCGGTGAGTCACGCAGCGTTCCGACGGTGGAAAAGGGTGGGAACTTGAAGAATATAACTGAGGATTGCTCCACGACGGCGGCAACCGCTGCAACATCGGCCACGGTATTATTTGGAGAGTCGTACATGGGGGTGCAGACTCCAAACACCTCAGCTCAATTCGTGCCCCCACCTATTTCTTTGAGGCCCTCCATGCGTGATCGTGGGCATAGCGCAATGACTGTACGTGGCACGGCCGACTATATGGCTCCTGAGCTGATTGAGGGCAAGGCGGGTACAGCTGTCTATGGCGAGGCCGCGGATGTCTACTCGCTCGCCATCACATTGTGGGACATCGCTAATCCTCTTGTTCCCAAGTACCCGGAGGCAACGCGAAGCCATCTCCAAGTATTCGACAGTGTCCTCAACGGTGAGCGACCCCCGCTAAGTCCGGCGCTACACCCTGAGCTGCGTCGACTTCTTTCTGATGCCTGGCACCAGCAGCCCGAGCGTCGACCGTCCGCGACGTACATCCTCACGGCACTCGAGACACTGCAGCAAGAGGTCAGCGCGCAGATCGCGTTGGGTCTGGCAACGGCACTTGAGCGTTCCGAAGCCCCGTCCATGGTGAACGGACAAGTTCTCATGCAGCGCATGCTGGCGCTTGGCTTCGTAGACTCGGCATCAGAGTCTTACCGTGTGGGGAACTCGCTGATGAGTGCTGGTTTCCTGCACCACGCTCACCACCAAGGTTCGTTCCGGAAAACGTCCGAGTTGTTCTACTTCGACTCGGATATTTTGGATCTGTACGCACCAGCCACCCCCGATAGTGCTTTGCTGACACCCTCAAGCCCTCTGAGCGCAGACTTCACTACTGACGAACGAATGCCGCATACTAACAGCAGCGGTCGTCATCGTTCAAGCATACAGCGTCGTCGTGCCACGGATTCGCCGATCGCCACGCGCTGCTTCTCTCCACCTGCTGAAAAGAGGCGGAGCTCGACCACCGCATGCCACCGAGCAAACGCCGAGTTGCCTGCGTGTGCCTGTCGTAAACTGGGCCGCGGCTTTGGTAGCCCGGAGCGCAGCCAAAAGCGTCGCTTCCGACGGAACAAGAAGTGGTTCGCCATCATGGAGGAGAGCATCTCAACAGGGAAGTTGCGGCGGCATGACGCCGAGTCCCAACCTTCCCTCGCCGAGACGGATGAGTTCGAGGAATACGGCGTCAGTGGCAACTGGGAAGACATGGAGTCCGGCGTGAGTACAGGATTGAACGCCTCCGACGTGCACAGCGTCGACGAGGAGTTGGAACTCGAGCTCGACGACGCCGAGAGCTCCGTCAACGTCAACTTCGAGAGCGTCTGGGGCTCCACCCGATCGTCAGTCGTCATCATTTAGAGTAGTAGAAGGCGGACTAAGACCCCCCGCCGCATGCCGTCGCTTATTTAAAATGATACAATGACTACACAAAGCTCGTTGTTGAAGTGGTCATCCCGTTAGTAAATCCTGTTTGTGATTGGTCAGCGGTTTCATCCAATCACATCCACTTTTACTATACCAGCTCAGCCAAAAGTGTATCATAGCTGCAGTTAGCGTTAGCGTCACCATGTTCGCCAAGCCTGCCAAGGTGAGCGGCAACGCGCTGCTCAAGAATAAGGACGCCAAGAAGCTGCGCCACGACGTGGCGGACCGCTTCCCGGACTCGTGCACCGGCCCGGACGACGAGAACCTGAAGCAGCTGCTGGCCTCCAAGGCGTCCGTGAAGAAGATGAGCTTCCAGGCGCCATCCCGCGTCGTGGTCTACGCGTCAGAGGAGACCACGGAGCCGCTCGTCTTCGATGCGTCGGGCAAGGGCAATCTCTGCTTCAGCGTGTACGCGCTGTGGAAAGCGCCGGCGCTGCTGCCGCCGCTGGAGGTGCACGCGCCCGTGAGCGAGTTCGTGCTGCGAGGCGCCGACGTGATGCTGCCCGGCGTGGTGTTCACGTCCGTGGAGCAGCTGCAGTCGCTGCGCAAGGGCGAGCTCCGGGCTGTTTATGCTCGGGGCAACCCCTGCGCAATTGGGGTGGGCGAGATGCTCGTGGATGCGGCCGAGGTGGAACGCAGCGGCAAGAAAGGGAGGGCGCTGAAGCTCTGGCATGTGGTTGGGGACTCCTTGTGGCACATGGGGCCGCAGACGCTGCCCAATGAAGGGTTCCTGGGTGATAGGGTGGTGCCTATTGGAGGAGAGGGGGACGATGAAGAAGCGGGTGTGACGCTGGACGGGGTGACGTTGGAAGAGGAGAGTGACGAGGAGTCGAAAGACGAAGAGGAGGAGGTGACCAGGAAGAAGATGGACAGCTATTATGTTGCTGCGCTGCTGCAAGCGCTCAGGACGTCAAAGATTCGAGAGAAGGAGCTGCCCGTGCTGGCCAGCTCGTTCCATGCCAGTGTGCTGTTGCCGTGTCGTCGTGCCGGTGTGTCGCTGAACATCAAACGCAGCTCGTTCAAGAAGCTGTCGGTGTTCTTAAAGGCTATGGCGGCGCATGGACTGTTGGTCGTGACTGACAACGATGGTGTGCAGTCGATCACAGCCATTGCCAGACGCCACCCGTACGTTGGAAATCGTCTTGCCACCTTCAGCGACCATGGCGCTAACTGTATTTGTTATTGTATTTTTTTTATTTGAGCAGGGATGTTTTGTCGCACGAGCCTTACCAGACCGACGAAGACGCGCAGCAGGAAGAGCAGGTCGCTGCCAACAAAGCTGCAGGACTCCCTGCTTTTGTTCCTGGCCAATACGCACCTGACGTGGAGGAGAGTATTGGTTTGTCCTCTGCGCTCAAGACGTTGCTTCCGTCTATTTTGCCCGGTGCTTCTGCCGGCCAACCGCTGCAAAAGTACTGGTCAGCTGTTGAGATCCGCGACTTGGTCACTCAGTACGCTGAAAGCCAAGGACTGGTGGATGCTGGAAACAAGAAGTTCGTGCGGCTAAACGGCCCGCTTACTGACGCGCTTTACGGCAAGAAATCGCCTACTGGCGGCTATCCAGAGCGTCTCGCCCGGCCGGAGATTCTAAACCTTCTGCTGTCCAAGTGCACGCACTACCATCGAATTAAGCTTTTCCCTACGCATGCTGCGAAGTTTCGTGGCGGCAACTTGCGGCCGATCACAATTCACGCTGAAAAGCTGAAGCGCCGGAACAACACGACAGTCACAAACATTGCGTTCTACCAGCAATTCGGTATCGATGGAGCCGCGTTTGCCAAGGAAGCGCAGAAGAAGTGGGGATGCAGTGCTGCTGTGCAGACGTCCGAGGACAAAAACAAGGGCGAGGAGATCCAGGTCCATGGTCAGATGACAAACGAGGTGTTGGAGTACTTGAACACCAAGTACCTCATCAACCCGAAGTACTGCATCGTGACATACGGCAAGGATGTCAAGGCCAAGAAGAAAAAGTAAGTCGGTTAACGTTTGTACGAATGAGTACATTGAACAGTGTAGTCGTGAACTCTATCTAAATGGATAGGAGGCGTTCTAGGACGAAGCAGAAAGCTCTTCTATCAGCGGTGATGCAGCAGAGGAAGTCGACGTCCCCGATTTACGTTTCTTTTTCTTCTTGTTGCGAGTGGTGGTCTCAGTGGTGGTTGTGGCACTGGTGCTCGTGGAAGACGTCGCCGTCGTAATGATCGTGCTCGACTTGCTCTTGGACTTGGAAGCTTTTTTCTTCTTGGTCGTTTTCTTGCGCTGCTTGTTCTTGATGCGCCGAGCTTCGATAGGATGACGAAGCAGAATGTGGTAGATGATCAGCGCCAGAACACACACGGGCGTGAGATAAAACGACAGATGGGCTCGGTACAAGCCGTAGGTGGCCTGAACCGCGGCACAAATCTGGAACGTCATCGGCACAAGAGCATGCATGGCCAAATCCACCTTGCTCTCTTCCAGGAAGTCCTTGTACTTAGCGGCCTCCTGAAAGTTTCCATTTCCCCCTCCGCACAACCGGCACGATCGGATGCAAAAGTCGCAGAAATCCCGCGAGTTCTGAAAGCGATACACGCAATCGCAAGATACAACTCGGAACGTCGGGCCCACGTACACCACCTCGCCATGTTTGCCCGCCACAACACGGCGCGTCGTCCGGTCATTGTACTCCACAAGAACAGCTCCAGGACCGCCGTCCTCGAAAATGCACTTTGGGCAGTTTTCAGCCGTGATTTTGACACTGCTACCCGAATTACTCGAGGACTTGCCATACGCTGAGGCCGCATCTTGTCCTGATGAAGCTCCAAAGAAAGCTGTCGGAGGCAATGGAACCATGCAGTCAAGCGATAGACTGATAAGATACGTGAACATGCTCAAAACCGCGATGTAGGATCCACCTTCCATCAGTAGATCGTTTGACAGCTCTGGCGGCGGGAATCTCACAGTGGCAGCGAAGTACGCCACTTTTCCTACCCACGGGAAAATGGATAGCCACAGAACAGCGAACAGCGAATGCTGCATGCGCTGCTGGTCCGAGGTTCCATCGTTGCTTCCGCCCAAAGCCAGTAAGTACAGCACGAAAACGACAAACGACGCCAGCACCAACAGTCCCAATACTCTGGAAGGGTCCATTAATGAAGGGCTCCTGTTTTGTCCCAGAAGCTGTACAACCACGTGGATGATGGCGATGATCATCCAGCGACGAAGGTTGAGTCGATCGGTCACATTGGTCAAAACGGACACAATCGGTGATACAGCAAAGCGCTGCAGCAGCGAGAAAAGCTTCGTGAGCGCGTACAGCAGCCCTAGCGCGTAGGCGTAGAGAATGACAACCTCGCCTGCCATCGTTGCAGGAGCAATCAGGTTTTGCCCATCTGACGCCAACTTGCCATATCCAAAGTAGCCCGCCGCTGCAAGGGTGAGTACTGCAATGGCCACAGTATTGATCTTGCTCAAGCCAAGGTTGGATCTGGCATTCGCGACAAGCACCACAGCGTTTTTCAGGAAAGCAGGAGCATGCGCTGCGGGGTGCAGCATCGACGTAAACGAAGGGAAGTTCTCTTGGCTCAGATCTTGCGGTGATGACGTTGACTGCAGATTGAAGCGAGTCTGCCACTGCGCGACTTGTGCGTAGAAAATCTGCAGCGCCAACACGAACATGATCACGACCCCCGTCATGAATTTCGTGCGCAGCAAGTTCGTCAAGAACTGCGGGAGCCACAGCGCATACCCAGCGTACTCTCTAGGGTAGTAGCCATCCCGCACGTAACTGCGATGCAGCGATACGTTCAAGGCCGCCGTCGCCGCATCACCTCCACCCTCCCCTCCCCCTAGCAGCACTTCCTTGGCAATCGCAAGCCGCACGTTCGGGTTGCTCACGAGTTCTCTCGTCTCCAGATCCACGGCCTTGAACAACGTCTCCGCCACAACCTTCAGCAGTTGATGGCACCACAGCAAGCAGAAGTGGTCCACGGGCGTCTGCACCGTCGGGACGGCCGACGCCAGCGCCACAAAAGCGTGCGCGGAGTCCGCCACCGCGTCCACACTGGTCAGCGGCGTCTGCACGAGCGTATCCTTGTGTCCCCCCGCAACGGCCACGTACACCGTTTCCTCGCCCTCGCCTTTCTTCGAGTGCATCCTGTCGTAGAGCGCCTTCATCTCTGCGTCAAAAGGGAACGGCGGGTTGTCGTAGGGCACACCCAGCGCCACGACGTGCTGGATGGATCTCTTCTTGTAATTGGGCAACAATTGCGCGGTCCTTGCCACGACGCCGCCCATGGAGTGGGCCACAATGACGACGCTGTCCGGGACGACGCGCTGCTGCTGCTGCTGCTTGCTCTGCCGCTTGTACTCCCTCAGAATGGTGCGCACCACGTCGTTGAGGTACGTGGCCTGGTCCGCGACGAAGCTGCCGCTGAGGCCCGTGGGCTCCTCCCCCAAGTCCAGCGCGAACAGGTCGAAGAGCGTCTCGTCCACGTCCCAGAGGTGGCGCGACAGCGAGCGCACCTGCTTGTAGCTGCCCAAGTGGCCGGGCACGAAGAGCACGGGAACGCCCGCGAGCGACGCGCGCGCGAGCTTCATGTCCACGCGGTAGAGCGCGTACTTTGGGTGCGCGGGCACGGCGCGCCACGTCACAGGCGCGTACACGGGCCAGGACCACGTCATCTCGCACGCGGACTCGAAGCTCTTGGTGGACACGACGTCCGCCACGTACAGGCCCGTGAGGGCGACGCTGAAGAGCGCCAGGAAGGGCAGCAGCAGCAGCCGAGACGCAGCCATGTCAAGCGAAGGTTAGACAAATGAATAAGCTGTGGTGTACCTTTTGTATGGGGGGTGCGTGGGTCATAAGTTAAGGCCCATACCGGTACCCATAACTTTTGGCACGGACTCAGAGGAATCAGAGGAATCAGAAGGTGATGAAGGTGGCGATCAAGCGGTGGCACGGCGTGGCGACGTGGCGGTGGGGCGTGGACGAGGAGTGCTGCGGTATCTGCCGCTACGCGTTCGAGGCGTGCTGCCCGGACTGCACCATGCCGGGCGACGGCTGCCCGCCCGTGTGGGGCGCGTGCACCCACGCGTTCCACATGCACTGCCTCATGAAGTGGCTCGAGTCGCTGCAGTCCATGCGCCAGCACTGCCCAATGTGTCGCCAGGACTGGAAGTTCCGCAACTGAGAACGACGCCACCCAAGCAAACCTCCACAGTGACAACCTTCTCGAGTCTGCAGCCACGTAAAAAACCACAAACAAAATATCTATCGATTCATCATCTGCTCGTCCTTTTCTCTCTCTCTCTCTCTCTCTCTTCCTTGTCCTAGTGCTGGTGCACTCGCGCGAGCTTCAGTGTGCGCTCGTGGTACAAGTTGCGCTGAGGCAGGTACGTGGAGATAAAGCGCGCCACGTCGATGTCGCCGTGCGCGAACTGCGACGCGATCTCGTCCGACTCGTTGTCCACGTCTTTTGCTGCTGCAGAGAGCTGCTCGAGCAGTGCGTCTGGCCGATGGCGCTGCACAACCAACATGACGTACATCGTACGTTTAGAGCGCGCTCAAATTTCAAGGATCGAAGAGCGAGGTTGGCACACAATCCACGTACCGCGACGAGGCGCTGCTGTCTCGCCTGTTTCTCTGCCAACGCCTGCTGCGCCGCACGAAGCTCTGCTCGCTGTGTCTCGACCACTTCCTGAAGCTCGCGTAGCTCACTCTCATAGCCGAGAGTCGTCTTTGCGATGCCCATGTTGCTGTGCAAGACTTCGTCTCGCAGCTGTGTGAATTCTTTCACCGCAGTCAAGTCCTTCACGAACTTCTTGAGTGCACGCTTGTCCGAGTTCAGCTTCTCTAGCTGTGACACACTACACGCACCAGAAGAACAAACTGTCAACGCTGTCTCCATCGCAGCCCAAAAAGCACGAGCCTCGAAACTCACGAAATCTCTTCTAGTTCCGGGAAAATCGCAGGGATCACGGGCATCTGCGTTCGCTGCATTTTGCTGGTATCCGGCGCTTGCTGTTGCTTCGGCTGCTGAGTCTGAGCCTGCGGCGACTGTCGCCTAGGCGACGCATAGCTGGCTCGTGATCCAGGGTACGGCGAAAGTGACGCCGCAGGTGCAGGCGAGCTGCTCCTCGCCGGAGAAGCTGGCGGCTTGCTCGCCGACGCGCTGCTCGCCACCACTCGCAATTCCGTGACAATTTCCGTCACAATTCGCCCCAGATCCGAGTGCGCCGTCCACTTGTTCAGATCCGGGTGGCCCTGTACGTTACCCGCAGCATCCAGCCACCGATGCTGCACCGGGATCGACGCCTAAATACACGCAACATCGTCATTAACTCGATGCTCAAAGCTTCTACACTGTTGTAGTCATTGCAGACGCCACCTTGAGTCGAGGAACCTTGACGGGGAACTCGGTCGGTAGCTGTCTGCTCGGAAGGAGAACACCGTTCGTTTTAGTGCGTTCTGTCATGAATTTCTGCGTCATTTTCAGTGCAAAATGCTGCGTACAACTGCAGCGCGAGTGGCCCGCGTGGCGTGTCGGCCACCGGCACCTCGAAGGTCGTTTGCTGCTGGTTCTTGGCTCGCCCTCCTGCGCGCACGAGACTCGCCAGCTGACGCCCTCTCCTGCAGGCCACAAGCGCGTTCAGAACGTGAGTTTTGGGGAGGATGGAGAGCAGGCGACAGGGAAGTAGGAGGGCGCAGCACTTACAGCCGCTCGAGCTCGCTCAGGTGCGTCTCCTGCTGCGAAGCTCGGCTCGAGGAGCTCCGGTACCCGAAGAACGACATCGCGCTTAGTGATGCGTGCGATCGTTTTACACAGGGAAAAGGCACAGTAATCCCTCATATTAGTGACACAATATGGCTACACTTCACTTCAACTTGCCTCGCTACAAAGTCGTCGACGATGCGCGTCTCTCTCAAGGATCCGGCGGTGTACGTGGCGGAGAAGTTCCCGTTGGTGGGGAGGACCCTAGTGGGTAAGCCACGCTGGCCCGAAGTAGTGTGCCTCTGCCACCTTTGCAAATCCAAAATCTACCTCCATTGCTTATACTTGATCAACAAAACTGGAAAACTCCTCTGTCTAACAAGACCAACAGGCACGGATCACTCCAGCTTAGTCACGGTCGATGACACCGCGGCTGTTGGCAATAGCGAAGGTCATCTGCTTCGCAAGCACAGCTTTGCTGGAGTAAGCGGGCAAGTGCAGCGTGTTTGTGCATGTACGCGCAAACGGTAAAGCGCGGTCCACATCCAGGTTATCGACGACTCGGCGAACGACCTCGAAGGGCGGCTTGAGCGACTGAAAGCCTCCAGGCGGCAGGTTCGGGCAGCCGGTCGCGTATAGCAGGAATGCTCGGCGCTCGGAGGGAGGCATTTTCTCCAGCACTTCAAAGAAAAAGTGTACCGGCTGGCTGTCCTTTGTATACCCGTGAGCAAGCTTCGTATCCCTCAACAATGACTCCACGTTCCACTCAATATCCTCCTCACCACACAACAGCGATAATAGCTCCGGAACGAACAGCAATCGCAGTTTTCCCAGTGGAAGTACCTCACTGATACCTTCACGGAAAGCTAGCACCTGCGCATGAATGCCCGAGTCGAGCCACAACTCCAGCACAGCTCGTACGTATAACGACAAGTTGTTTGCGGTCACTGCAATATCCTCCCCGCCAGCAACCAAAGGCTCCTGCGAAAACGGGTCGATAAACGTAAATCCTACTGCATCCAACCAGTCCTGGGCATCCATTTGATCGATTTGGACGTTCTGCTCTCCTGCAATGAACTCCTTTGAAGCCTTGTACATAGAATAAAGAATGCGTCCGTGGCTCAAGAAGATGTCTCCCAGCTCTTCCAGTCCGAAATTTTCGCCAACCACAAGCTTCATAAACTGTGGTGACAATGGCAAGGGAAGTAGGCGCTCATCCATCAGTGCCTTGCCAGCTAACCTACCCATCATATGGAAACGCTCGACAAGCTTGGGATTTTGTGTGCGGTGAGGATACGGGAACAAGCCGTTGGCATGCCGAATCACAGCTGCATCGTCAGCAATGTCATCGACGACGTCAACTCCATCGACCCGACGAGCTTTTGTTTTCACAGCCTCAGCCTCGTCATCCTCGCCAGGAATCCAGTATCGGTTCTTCTGATTCTCTGCTACCACTTGCAGCGCGTGCGCTGTTGTGGAGTAGAATGCCGCCGTCACTCCAGATCCATAGCCCTTCTCCCCAACAAACACCACATCCAGGATAGCTTTGCGTTTCGCGTGCATTTTCATCACCGCCTCCGCGGATTGCAGAATGTTTTCGCGATGCACCTTGACGCGTTCTTTCGGGATTGGAGATATGGAAATCTCTTGATTGTAAATGCCTCCTCCCACCATTGAAGACATCGAGTCGGCTGAGCTGTCCTCGATATTCAGCTGATTGCGGAACCAGTGCAATGAGCGCGTACAGCCGAATGATGTAGAGCGGAACAGTTTTTCGCGTAGTTCACGCGGGAAAAAGAACTTGCAATGGGTCACCAACGCATCACACCAGGGCGGATAAATACCACTACACATGGAGAGCACATCTTGCATCTGCGTCTCCAGCTTATTATACAAGCGCGGGCTCGCCCATAGTCCTTCATCGAGAGCCGCCCGATCCGCGCGGAACTGAAATAAATAGCGCAGCAAGCGTACCGCACTTGCGACCGAGTCAGACACGACGGGCCTGTCAGGCAAGCCGCTGCTAATCTGCGAGGCGGTGATCCGACTCAGCCAACGAGATGCTTCTGTAGCGCCATTTGCGTCCATACCATCAAGTGTAACAATGCCATGCAGCAATAACCGTGTCGGCAGCTTAGATTCCAGAACTGCTAAAGGCTCTAACGACGCAGCACCAGAGCCTAGCGAATCGGATGCGTTTGTGGAAGATGGTGCCTCCCATTCGACTTGGAAATCGCAATACAGTTTGTACGTCAACTTCCAGGGCGGGAGGACAGCATCTGCCGCAGAAGAGTTCGAGTCACTGCTGGAGGTGTTAGAACAGGTTCTACTGCGATAGTCTTGGCGCAGATCCTCCACACATTTTAGAACGTTCTGATCAGCAGAAAATCCACGAAGCACCACAGGCTGCCGCAGCATTTTGCTGCCAGATAATTTTGCATGAGGTGAAACTTTCTCCTCCTCTTCGTCGTCTCCACTGCTGCTGCGAGACCCACCAGAAGTCAACGATTTTTCCGAAAAGCCTCGTGATCGCAAAAACTTTAACAGCTGCTTCGAGTTCGCAGTATCCTTGCATTCATGGACCATGAGCGAAACAAATCCATCAGGCTTCAGCAGTCTCCGATTCGTGTCGGGGTCTGCAAACTTCGAAAAGGTAACACAATACTTCGCGTTTGATCCAGGATGGCCGTACGTGGCCGGACCACGTACTGCAAGCATAAATGTAATGAACTTTTCAATGTCCCAAGGAGATGCTTCCGAAACAGCCTTTCGTTGAGCAGCAGGTGGCAACTTCCTTCGTTTCTTCTTTTGTGACGTCCCTGAGGCCGAGGATCCGTTGAATGAGTTGAAGACGTCTAGCAGGGCCTTATGAGCACCAGCTTTTGCCTCAAATCGCTGCGTGGATGGATCCTGCTGAATAAAAAGTGGCATTACAGGTGTGCCCCTGCTCTCCTTGTTTTTGTCAACGCGCTCCAGACCAAATTCAGACGAAACCACAATCCGATCCTGCGCTGCGACGCTAGTATCACACTTGCGAAATCCTACCACCAAATTCACCTTCGGCAACTGCAAACAAGTCATCTTGGGCTTGCCACCCTGAGGCTTAAGATGCGTTTCCACTTTCGACTTTTCTCCCGCAGACGATTTCCGCTGTCTGGCCACCTTTTCAGTACAGTAAGAGGAGGCCGATGGCGACGTTTCTTCTTCGGTCTGCATCTCGCCTCCAATCGGTTCATTCGGAGGGGAGTTTGATTGAGTACCTTGGGCAGCTATTGGAGCTTGCCCAACAGTGCCGACGTCGCTGGGTGCATTAGAGCTACTAAGAGAATTCCGCGATATCAGATTACGAAGCTGGTCCATTGCCGAACCAGACGATACTAGCCCGCCTCCAAGTCGATTTTGCTGCAACGATCCTGCTACTCTTTCAAACGCACGGTGAATGGCAGAAGCGTTATTTTTTTGGTCACTACGACCTCCACCAAAGAGTCTGCTCGAGCCACCGCGCCCTGATGCCCTCTGCAGTGCCGCTAATAGGCGAGAAGGGGCTCGACCAGATAAGTCGCCACCATCGACAGCAAAATTCCGGATTCGATCTTGATTTACTTTCACCGCAAGGGGAGGCTGTGCTGATCCAAACGAAATTTCCACGAGAACTGTGGATGAGTCACGGATAGACTCCAGCCCGGAAGGGAAGCTCTTGAGTGTTCCAGCCACACACAGATCTTGAATAGATGACCCCGTCGGGGGCAAAACCCACACGCGATCACCAACGCTACCTGCCAGCAACGAGTTGTCCCGAGCTGGGAACAATCGACGAATACTCATCGCCTCAATTCGATCGCTCTCACCACCGAATTTTGGAGTCGTTATTTGTTGCGGCGGAAAGCGGACACGATCCTTCTTCACCCGACTCTTCTCTATATCGAAGTTGACTTTCACATCTACCAATTTGTTTGCAGGACTCCTCGAGGAGCGATCATTGTTGTAGATGCGAGTGACTTCTCCCAAAGATCCATCCACCTCAACTACGCTGCCCACTTGTGGCTGAAGCGCCCGCGGACGTAGGCAATCGGCTGGGACCTTGCGAACGATTCGGTTTTCAGCTTGTAGTTTCACCGAGTGAGTAGCCTGAGCTGTAAGCATGTCTGCGCACGTCTGGTAATTTCCGTCACTCGATTTGCGGACCTCATCGCCCGAATCGTTCACAAGTACTGCCGCGTACCAAGCTCCTGGCAAATTTGCCATTTTCAGCACACCCGCATTTTTAACCTCCACTTGAAAGGTGCCTTCGTTATCAGGCTGCTGGTGCTTCTGAGCGAATGACTTCCGTTTACGCTTATTGTTCTTTCGCTTCTTTTTGCCGTCTGAATGGCCGCCACTGTCAGTGGCATCCGGTGATCCGAAAAGCGCTAGATCTAGTGCAACGCTTTCGTATACCTCAACGCTTCCGATCAACTTGCACTGTGAGTCATGAAGCACCATTTCAGCTAGATCCTCGTCTGTACCACCAATAGGTTTGAGCAAGTGGTGTGACCGAGTATCATCGTACCCCACAACTAAGAACTTCCTCCATTTTCCCTCCACCACTTTCTGGATGGAATGCCCCACCAGATTGAGGTACAGCAAAGACAAATCTGAATCGATCACAGGCATGCAGCGGGAGACAGTTCTCTCAAACGACTGGAAATGTGTCAGCGGCGATGAGTGGATAGATTTTCCTTTTGGGCGGCTACAAGTACCTCCTCCATGCTGTCTGTCGCTTGCACTTCTGTCGCCAGGCCGCATGAACGCGATCTTTAACTGTCGAGTTAGCGGGTAGAGTTCCCTTCCCTTGCCAGTGTTGAAAGAAACCAATGGAAATGCTTCCTCTTGAGTAATGATACTCTGTAGCCGAAAAATCAGATGCTTCAGCGCGGATGGGCAGCGCTCAAAAGCTCGCATCAAGGACAAAGCTCGGGATTCCTCTAGCTCTCCCTGTGGTGACAAGTACTGAAGAACGGCAGGCAATAGTTCCGACTGCTTGAATTCGTACGTTGTGATCGAGTTTGACTGCTCAAAAAGATCCACCAAGTCAACCAAAATCAGCTCCTTCTCACATGAAGGAGATTCGCCGGAAAATTCCTTTAAGCGGCTCGCAAGGTTTCTGAGCTTGTGAAGGTGAAGCAGACCACTTTCTAGCATGTCTGAACGAAGCGATTCCAGCAAATCCAGTCCTCTTCCGAAAATTGTGTCACGAGGGCTCCGGGGAGAAACTTCATTGTGAGACGTACTAACCCAGCACGCCGATGCATCGTTCAACTGCTCAATCTGCTCACTGATACCTCTCCTTTCGATTTGATGAAAGATAGAAGATTCCTTGGACGACTTCCTCACCATAGCTTGCAAGATTCGAACTGCTAAGATAAATGACGGCAAGTTGGAGTTGTGAGCAGCTGCAGCCCCTCCCATCTGAGGGTCCGTTGGCGCAGACGCTGGCTCCAATGCCAGAGAGTTTGCTGCGTCTGATCTAACCTGATGCTTTTCGCCTTGAAGCAAGAAGTGTACTGTGTCCAAAATGAGCACCATGTCCGCTTCTTTTAAAGCGCGGATAAGCTGTGATGGTGCCATTTCCAACACGCACGCCACCGTAGAAACGACAGAGCGCTCCACATTCTGGATGTCCATATCGTGTAGCACTGCTAGCAGACATTGGGTTATGGCGAGACTAAAATCGTACACCTCATCGGGTGTGGCATTGAAGACCCATTGCTCCAACATTGCAGCATCATCCGGGGAATTTCTATCGCTCCCTTTCGATGCACGACTCCGCCTGGTGGAGCTCGAGGTGTTGCCACCAGTTGCACTATTCCGTGTCTCCTCAGTCTTCATCTCTGATTCGGATGAAACCGAGTCATGGTGGCGTTTGTTGGACGTTGTCGCCTCCCTTGACATTTCACCGCCGCAGTAGACCATATCATCATCACTAGGGATCTCTTCGTCACCTTCCCCCTCCTCGTCTTCTTCGTCATCATAATCCATGTAGTAGTCTTCCTCACCGTCAAGTCCATCCATGTCGTCGTCGTCATCTCCATATTCATCGTCATGATCTGAGGGGTAAAACCACGCCTGACTCCTACTCCCGCCAGCCATTTCATCGCTTTCTGATAAATCGCTGTCGCACTCTCGCATGCCCGCTGTTCTCTGATGAAGCTCCAGCAATTTTTTCATAGGGGACGGAGTTAATTCCACCGAACTATTATCACCTGATGTCTTGTCTGCTACGTTTACAACAACATCCATGACGGTTTTATTTTCTCGATCTTTTGCTTGCACACGTGCTCCACATTGCAGCAGAAAGGCAGCGACATCACAGCGGCCAGTCCTAGCTGCAACGTGGAGCGCCGTACCACCGATTCCGACTTGGTGAATGTCGGCGCCTCGCTTCAGAAGAAGCCGCACCATCCCGAGCGATGCACACTCCACCGCAATGTTGAGTGGCTTCTCGATCTCGTTTCCTTGAACATCAAACATCTTAGGGATGTTCAAGTCTGCACCGTCCTTCAAAAGAACGTTTACAGCAGGAATTGAGTCTGTTCGAATAAAGTCGATAAGGAGTGTGGATAGCACATCTGGGTCCGGCAGCGAGTTCAAACGTTGGCGATTGCGCCTATTCCGGGGCGATCGCGATGCTGGGCCCTTAGAAGCAGCAGCGGTTCTTTCCCCTGACGCTGGTCCATCCATCGAGTTGCGTGAGCTGGTTCCAGACCCCAATGAGTGCTTTCTGCAAACCACTCGAGTAAGCATTGCCGTAAGTTTCAGGGCGTTGGTCCGGAGAGCTGTCGACGACGACTGTAGCAATTGCAACATTCCACTGAACAAGTCCGTATAAATCTTCTCCCGTACGAACATGTTAACAAGCTGCGATCGGTTGTCGAATAAATGAAGGAGCAGAGAGACCATTGCGAGACGTGATTCTTCTGATTCTTCGCCGCTGGTGTTCACAACAACTGCGACAAACTTACGCAGAACTTCAGATGTCACAAGCTTTCCGATGATCTCAGGGCGGTCATGAGGGATGCGATGAAATATAAGTAGCAAACACTTGGCTGCCTTGACGTGCAACGGGACGTGTTTGTGATGTAGAACATGGCGCAAAAAGCAAATCAACTTGGACGCAAGCTCCAGGGTAAGTTGGCCATCTTGGGTCGCTTTCTTAGGAGATGCTGCCCAGGAAACGCCCGGCTTCTTACTGTCAGTCGAGCGAGGCTTCTGGTTGGTCTCTCCGCTCCATCGCAACTTCATACAGCATTTCTGTAAAATACCAAGCGCAGTCATTACGATACTTGGATGAAAGCCACCGTCCTTTTCTTCATCGCCATCCACGAGACTCAGCAGGAAATCCAGATACCCAATAAAATTTTCGTGCGCCAGCAATTCACGAAGAGCGAAAGCCTCAGTACTACACATACTCGACAAGCCGCTTAAGCCCTCTTCCACAATCATCTGCGCACTTTTTGCGTCACCAGGGTTCTGAGTACTAGCGTTGTTCCTGTTCTTCCAGGCTAAAAGATCGGCGATGTACAAGCCGACAACCTCCACCATCTTTGGCCGCGGAAACATGTGCCGGTCCATCTTCATCAAATAGTTGATGGACTGCACCGCAAAGAGTCGAACCTCCACTGGATACGTCCGCTCGTGTCCACGGAAAATATCTGCTAGTAGGGTCAATAGTTCTGAGTCTTTAGCCGTCTCAGACGATGGCCCGCCACCAAAGCCACGAATAAGAAACGATGGTCCGTCAGCCCACTCATTATCCGCGGACGCATCCATCATCGCCAATGTGTGTGTCAAGGTCTGCAAAGTGTCGACCAAGCGGCTGCTCGTGGGTTCCAGAATCAGCTTCTTCAGCTCGTAGATCGAGACGCCATAGGCCATCTTGGCTCTCTCCTGCAGTTTCTTCTCGCGTTTCCGACGCTTGCGTTTCTTGAGCAGCGCCTGCTTTTTCTCCTCTTTGTTTTTCTTCTCGGCGGCCGCTGCTTTCCCACTCTTACGCGCAACCTTCGGGCGTTGCGCGAAGCAGTTCGCGCACGCGCGTCCGCTGGACAGCGTGTCACAAGCTCCACAGCTCCACGTGTCCTCGTCGTCCTCATCTTCATCATCACTATCACTGTCGTCCTCCTCGCTGTCCTCACTGGAAGACGAGAGCGACGCGTCTGCGCCTCCTGCGAGCGCCTCCGACAACCTCGCGATACCCAGACCCGGAGGCGGCGCCGGCCGCGGGTTCAGCGTCCCGCAGACGGCGCACACGCGCATGACCGCGGGGTTCACCATGGTGCAGGCCGCGCAGCTCCAGTCTGAGGCGCCTCCGCGCACGCGAGCGGCGGACGGCGGCGGCGCCGGGTTTGGGGTCTCGCACATCTCGCAGAAGCAGCGCGACGCCTCGTTGAGGAACGTGCAGGCGGGGCAGTTCCAGGGCTTGGGCGTCTTGTCTTCCTCCTGCTTCTCTCCCTTCTCTTCGAGCTCCGGCGCCTTGGGCTGCGGGTCCTCCGTCTTGCGCTCCTCGTCCTCGTGCTCGCGGTGGCGGCTGGGCGTGGAAGCCTTCTCCATGCGTGCGGGCTCTTTCGGTTTTTCCACTGGCCAGCCTGGGCGCGCACTAAATCCGACTTTCGAACTTAGCAGCACCTGATGAATCAATCACTACGACTCGGCTAGCTGCTCAGTCGTTCTGTAGTTGCAGTAGTTTTCAATACAAAGGTTGGGCTAGTCTTTCCGTACCCATCCACTGCATCAACTGCAGTAGGAGCCCACTTGATGTTCTACTCCTTCGTTATGGCATTTGCTACCTCACAAGGGAACATGGAGTGAGGTCTTCATGTGCCTACCGTAGCAACCTTGTCCATGCATAGGTATCGAGTTTACTGGTATCCTGCTTATTATTTTTACCAGGCTGCCTTGTCATGGAAGGATAGTGTTTTACGTCGTGATGGCGACGGAATTAGAGCTGCGGTCGGTTGTGCGTTTCGTTCTGTGCATCCCAGCGCTGTTGGTGCAAGTAGCTTGAGGCGGCGACAGTTGATCGCCCGAGGTCGCGCTTATTCGAGGCTTGATGGCGTCTTCCACACGGCGAGGCAGCGTTGGATTGGACGGCGCCGAGTCTCAATACTGCGACCTTTCTGTGCGTTCGTGTTGCTGCTAGGTATGCTGAGGTAGAGTTGAAGCGCTGACAGGCTCATGTTTCAGGGGCGAGGACTCACATCGGGGCAGGTCGACCGCACTCTTCGCGTGTTCGCAACGGCCGACACCATCGACTTGTCCAACAACGAGATCGGCACGATCCCGGCGTCGATACCCGCTGAAGTCGTGACACTCGACATTTCGTTCAATGTCATTGCGAGTATTCAAGGGATCGAACGCTTGAAGTTTGTGCAGGAGCTGCACCTGGCGTTCAACCGTCTCGATGACGTGAGTGCGCTTGAATTCTGCCCGCGGCTCGTTCGTGTCAACTTGAGTGGCAACAGGTACGATCACTGTCGGATCATAAGCCTCCGAGGTGAACATAGTGAACTAATGTTGTTCGTGCGCAGGCTTATGAACACGAAAGGGCTTGAAGCACTCGAGCTCTTGGAGAACCTAGATATCTCCGACAATCTCATTGACTTGTACGTGCAGAATGTGATGTTCTGCTAGCTAATTGGTCATTCCTGCTAACACACCCACGCTTTTCTTCAGTCCAGAGGCACTGAGAGCACTTTCGCTCAACCAGAACCTTACTCATCTGACGATTCGAGGCAACCCCCTCAGCCAAAAGCCTGGATACCATGTTCCCATGCTGGACATGATCCCCAGTCTGCTGATGTTGGATGACAAGAAGATGCGGAGTACGGCCAAATACAAGACGAAAGAAGTATCGGCCACCAAGTCCCTCTCATATTGTAAGGTGGCAGCACACGATACGCACTTTTGACGATCGCATCGGTTATTAACACAGCGCATCCTTTTTCATGGATCTTGCAGCGCGGATTTACGACGATAAGAAGCAGTTCGTGATTCACAAGCAGACTAGGCCGCGTCCTGCCACCACTGTACAAGCATTACTTCCAGGAGATCCCGCGTCAAAGTACGACGGCTCGATGTTTTTACCGCCTCCGATAGAACCCACTCATGAACGCGCTCGAGCGGGACTACAGAAGTACCAACAAGGCTCAGGACCCATATCCCCGCCACCCGCACCATTTTCACCCAGTATGTCCAAGGCCCCCAACTCGCCCTCCAAGTACCGAGCCGCTCCCTACTTGAGCATATACGACCGACTTGCACAATCGAATGGCATTCCAATCAACCGACCCATTGCTCCGACCGTCAAGCCCATCTCAGACCCAAATTCAAAGCCTACCAAGCCCGATATTGCAGCTTTGACGCGGCTGAAGGGCGAAGATCAGCGAGCAGCTGTTCATGTGCAAAAGCCCGCCACTCAGCCATCCAACGAAAGCATTCGAGGTAAGCAGTGATTCCCTTTAGCTTCACAGCCTCGTTAGTCATTGGAGTCATTGACATCCGTGTCGTTTTTAGTAGGTGTCAGTACTCCAAGGCATCCAGCCGCTTCTCGCAATACTGTTTCTCACCACGACCGGTGGCAAGAACCGAAACAGCACCAACGGCGGACGCCACCAACCGCGCATGGCTCCAGGCGCTCGTCGATCAGAGCCGACAATCCAACATCCACGCCCACTGCGCATACCCTGGAGGACAAGCAGAGGAACGTCTTGAGCGTGATTCAAAACCTGATTGAACACAAGAGACAGACTTTAGCAAGCCTCGGGGCGCAAAAGGTAGGCACAGCAGGAACCCCGAATCGTTCACGCGAGTGCAATCTAGCTGGCCAGATTGTGCGGTAACCAGCTGTGCGTAACTAATACTTTCAAGTGCTTTTAAGCAGACAGGATGTAGTCAAAATAAATATCGGATTAAGATATTCTTCGCATGCCGATCACCCAAGATCAGCGTCACATGCTTCTGCGCCAAGAAGCTCCATGCAATTGACCGACGGGAAGTAGTGCAGACATTCTCGCGAAAAATCCACGTATCGTAGTTCTCCGGGTGACAAGGTCATAATGTCGGTCTTGCGACTTGGAGAGCTCTTTGGCAGACCAAAAATGCTAGTGGCTGGCGGCTGGGAATCCCGGAATACTCGAGCATAAATGACCTCACTTGCCATCAGTTCCTCCAAAAGTGAGCGCATGTCCTGCAGACTAACAATCTTGCGCATCTTCTTGTGAACGGCGCTATCTTGAATTCCAGGGCAGGACATGACGATATTCACGACCTTGCGCTTCAACTTGAGAGCCACCTTCGTGTTGACGCTTCCGTCCAAGTGTAGCCACGGCCGCGCTACAATAGTGCTGTCCTTGTCAAACATGAAGTGAACCTTTTCCGCTGTTGAATCGCTCGTGATTCGATAGGGATGCAATGCCCAGAGGTCTGCAAACTCCCGGAGAATGAAACGACTGTGATCATACCCATTCACCTCTAGCACGCTCCCATTACGAACCATTTCATCCACCTCGCGCTGGATTGGAATGGTTGGAGCAGTGTTGCATCCCGCATTGTGTGCAAGTCCAGTTGCTGCGTATTTTTCGACCAGCTCGTTGAACGTCACGCCTGAGTCAGCAGCTTCGGTAAGTGCGATATACAACCATGACGATAATGCATGCTGTGGGATGCACTCCCTTCTCTTGGCTCTCGTATCCCTTTTCGTCTCTTCATGGATCCGAGCGCTGCCAGAAAAAGCCTCCATCGCCTTAATATTTTGAGCTTGTGTTACCACGTCAGAAATTCCAAACTCGGATTTCACAGCCCAATACTCCTTCAGAAAGTCCTCCGGAAACACCCCACCCCATTGCCGCGACAAATGCCCAGCCAGACCTTTAACAGCCATTGCCCGTTGGATCTCACGATTATCCGCAGAGCGTCTACCAGGTGCGACATACGACGGGACGAGGTGAGAGAATCCCGAAACCATCGAAGACAATGCCACAGCAGCTTGACCAGATGGCATGTTCACTTCGATGTCATGCTCAAAGTAGCGATCATTCTCTTCCGCCACCATCGTGGCTTCATCAACATTTTCGTTGACGAACGATGAATACTTGGCGGCCTCACAAAATGTATCCATCAAGTAGTGAGGGATCTTCAAGCTTTTCATTTCGAACACCTTCGAGTGGACTTGAAACCCTCGCTGCTTTTGATCTTTTCCTTCATTTGCCTGAGGTGTCCGTGTAATCATTCCCGCTAGCCACAAATACCTCCATACCAACTTCACTTCACTTTCTTTCCAGTTACTCATAAGCATGTCCGCAAGGACAGAGTAATAACTGGATCGTTCGTGGAGGATCACTTGCAACGCACGGCAGAGCAATGCTGTGAACCGCGGTTGGCGCATGATTGCAATTTCCTCATGAAACTTTCCACCAGGATTTTTCATCTGCGTGATGGTAACCTTAGCTCTCTCCAGCCTCGCTTGAATAGCTGGTGCTTCTAGTAGATCATGTACGCGGAGCATACACTCGATCGGCTTCTTCTTGAAGACCTTACCAAGCTCCTTCCACGAAATCAATGTGCGCGACAAATTCGTCGTCCGAAAAGCAACACGCTCTTCTACCTTTTGAAGCGCTAGAGGCACCTCGACAAACCACCGGCACGACATTTGTTCAAGGTAGAGGTCTATCAATCGTAGATCGTCTTCAAGGGTCCACTTCAAGGTTCGGCGAGTTTTCTTGGCACCAACTTGCTTGCGGAACTTACTGACACCAGCTTCACTCGTATCAACTGGAGCCATCAAAGCAGAAACCGAGCCGTTGCCGGTTTGGGAAACCTTCCGCCGTTTCTGAGAAGACACCTCGGCAGCAGGCACACCCGATTGATAATGTTTACGCTTCAGCACCTGGATCGGTCCGGCGGCAGCTTTAGCTCTAGCCGTACTGTTTCTTGTGCTCGTCGTTGAGTGGGGAACCCACGCTTTTAGAACGTAGATATTGTGATCAGATAAAGGAGCCGATTGAATAAGAGCGCCGTCAAACTTGATGCTCACACTGTTGGGCCCTGGCGACTTGGTACCTAACTGAGCCCCCTCGACACTCAAAAAGCGTAGCGACTTCCAATACGCTTTAACATCGTCCATTCCGTTGAAATCAAATTCAAGAGGAACGCGCCCAGAGAAGTGGTCACTCTTGCTTTTGCAGGAAAACCCCGGGGCATAAGCATACGAATATTCGGATGGTAGCCGGTGCAACACACTTGCCCCTTGCTTGACACTGATGTGGACATGCCGCTTGATCTTGAACAGTCCTCCCGACAGAGTTGCAAATGCCACCCTTGAAACAATTGAATCGAAGTCATCGGATGTCTGGAATACGTTAAAGAGGCCCGTCGAAGAAGTATCGCGGACAACATGAAGGAGTCTCAGATCGAGCAAAACACGCACGATTTTCGAAAATCTATCTGCTTCGCACCCCCGGAGTTTTTCCACAAGCGATTCAGGCAGCGCATCCCACGATCCACCCTTCGATGTAGCAAACCTAACGGCTGATTCCTCTCGGTCAGTAAGTAGTTCGGGGACGCCTACAAGTTGGATGTACTCCTTCACGGTCAACAGATCTAGGACATCTTTCAGCGTGAATGAGACCTCCCCCGCACCAAGTAATGACGAAGTCATGCTGTTTCCGGCACCGCGCGGTTCATCGGCCGCACTTTGGACTCCTAAACGCTCAATTCGATCCCAAACCATGAAGTGAAACGCCCGGCACTTGTACATCATGCCGAAAAACATTCCAAGGCTGCGGCTTTGCTTTTGCAGCTTCGCTAGCCCAAGCCGAGCCAATTTGTAAGATACCGCGCTGTACTTGACAACCTCCTGGTCACGAGGTTCCAGAGTGGGGGCATCTTTTACTACGCTACCACCGGTGCGGCGTTGCTTTCGGCGATTGGTTACTACGACATAATCGTCATTATCGTGGTCCACGAAATTCGCCTGGTATTTCCGCTGCTGCTCCTCCTCGTACGATTTGATAAACTCCCGGATGGCTTCACGGCTGCGCTGGTACCCAGGCAGCACTGCACACTTTACCTTACGATGCGCTTTCTGAAGAACCTGTTTTGGCGGCAAGGTGATCTCCATTGTGGTCATTTTCTTTTCCTCGACAAGCTCATCGACAATACGGCGCACTGAACGAATGTCCATGGTACTGGCTTCTGCCCCTCGCTCCATCTCAACCAAACCGGTACGTAATTGATGCAGTGACACAATCTTCTCCATCTGTACCCGCTTCAAAATGTAGTTCCTTCGCCTGTCAATTGTTGATGCCCGCACCATTCCTCGTGTCGCCTCCATCATCGTGCCTGGTTGGGGTTGACCAATACTGTCATCGTTACCGTCCGCTCCTTTAGGTGTGCTATACTTGTCAGTAGTACGGGTTACCCGTACGCCAACGTTGGAATCGTTCGAATTCGTGCTAGTACCAGTCGCAGCCTGCTGACTACTTTCATCCCGCTTCTCGGCACCGGGAACAAACATCCGATACATTGTGCTCTTGCCCAGAACAACTTGCTCGACTGAAATATTGTAATTTGAGATCAATCCCTGCGCCAGCTTGTAAGGCAGTTTGAACGTCGGAACACCTAAGACATCTCGAAGCTCAGGTACGGTTGCACCAACATCCTCCCGGTCTTGAATAGCCACATACATCTGCTCCATGATTCCACGTTCGACAACAGGGCGGCCAACAGTCATAGTATCAGGCCCAAGCTCCTCGAATGTCACCGATGAGCCTCGCCGTCGTCTAGATACACTAGATGTACCAGATGAACCATCGCGGAGACGGATACACCACAGTTTTCGCCCAATGTACTCACCGGCCGTTTTGCATCGTGCCATAAACAATTGTAAAGGAAAGATCGACTTTGCGTTCATCTGCTGGATGAAATAGTTCCGCAATTGTTCCTGGTGCCGTTTACCGTAGCCCAACTCGCGCCCGATGTCTGCAAAGACGCAAGTTCTTTCTCCTCGTGCTATCATCATGTCAACAATGACCTGTGCCAAAGCTTCTTTCGGAAACGCCTGTCGCGCTATTATAGCTGACGGTGATAACATGGACGGGTGAAATTTGCTTGCGAACCGCCGCAAGTGAACAATATTGAATCGCCTCTGATCAGCCGTCACGATGTTTTTCACAACGTAGTTGCAGGCAATCAACATATCCAGCAGGTAGTGCAGCTTCCGCGAGTCCCCAAATAGTCGCGAGTTCGTCAATGCGGCAGCGTTTTCGCCGCGTACGCGTGCACGGCCAATAATCTCCAGCAGGTCGAACTGCGGGGAGATCGTGTCCATGGAGCTTGCGTTCTGTACTCCTAGATACTTTAGCCGTAGCTCCTCGCAAGCCACTACACCTAGCACGCCATCCTGATTGCTTGTCACCGCCTCTTCGTAGCTCAGCCCACCTACATCCACCTCTTCTCCGAGGCGGTAACCTCGTGGACTTCGTAATACCCACTGCGTCTCATCTGCAGCGTCCCCCGCTTCTTCTTTAATGCTGACCTCTCCCTTTTTGGACTGCCGTTGTGTGTGTACCTGTCCATTTCCATGTTTCTCCGGGTCCGCTTTCATCATCACGTCACTCGTCATTGTATCGTCCTCTCCATCCTCCACTATCACCACTTCTCCATCTCTGTTGCCATCGCGACTCCCCTGCCGCCGCCTCCGTAGTCGACTAGTGCTATCTGACGTATCTCGACCTTCACAATCAGACTCGGACAACCTCCGACGCTGCTTCTGCGCTGCAATACGTCTCATGGACGGTAGAACGGGCTGCAGCGGCTGGTTCTTGTTCTTGTGTCGCTTGGGCGTGCGCTCCACCTCGTCGTCCGCGCGCGTCTTCACCACGGGAGAGCCGACGCTCGGACTGTTGAGCAGTGTGGTCTTCCACTTGCGTTTCCGCCGCGGCGTGGCGCCGATCTCTGCGCCAGTCCTCGCCTGCTTCTTGTCCGCCGCGCCAGCAGCGTTGGCCTCCAGCGGCTGCATGACGTGGAAGCTCAGCTGGTTCTCCATCCCGCGCAACACGCGCCAAGTATAGCGACGGTAGGCCACGTCGTTCTCCGGGTCCATGGTCTCGAAGAGAGCGCGCAGGGGCATTCCACAGCGGCCCTCAAGGCCGATTTCCTCCAAGCAACGTGCGACGAACTGCGGCATGGAACACTTCACGGACATCGCCCGGCGGTGCAGCAGGTGGAGACAGGTCTTGGCTTGAGTTGCGTGTCGCGCTGGCTTGTCTGGATGGCGCTACTCGGCTGATGCGCGCGCGCAGGGAAGACGTTAACTCAGCGCCTCCTTCTTAATGAACAATGCGCGGGCTTCCAGTGCGTTTGCCCTAATCCTGAACGTGTTTCTATTGGATAAATATATTTGACAAATTTGAAAATACCTTTTCAGACTTTTTCACTTATTGCGCGCCAATAGACATGCATCAAATTTGATCGTGCACATTTATTGATCGCACAAAAATTATCGCATCCTGCGACGTGCCACGACTAAATAGGGTGAACGGTGTAACAAGTCTGCAAAGCGGCACGATCCATCCCCAGTTTTGTTTTGATCTGCCCAAGCTTCACAGCATGGCGTCAACAGTCCAACAAAGGGACTGCAAAAGTTTCACTTTCGAATCCTCTTATTTTCAAAACATATCTCCACTGGACAATAATACTATCTCATATTCCATGCGCATAGCCCGTCCACAATATTACATGAAGATACGCACATTATTTTCTTCCCGTCCAATCATGTCGGCGGAACGGCTCCCGCCACTCACAACCCAATCGACTGAGTCAACATGGAGGCGCTCGAGGCGGCGTGCGTGGCGCTGCATGCGCCGCCCACGGGCCCCGAGGCCGAGCGCCGCCGCGCCCAAGCTGAGGCCGTGCTGGAGCACTTCAAGCGCAGCCCCAGCGCGCTGGCCGACGCCATGACGCTGCTGCGCAACAGCCACACGCCGCCCGTCGTGCAGTTCCACTGCGTGGTCACCCTCCGAGAGGTGACGCTGCAGCGCTGGCCGCTGCTGCCGCTGCCGGACAAGTCGCAGGCGCTGGACTTCCTCATGCAGCTGCTGCTGGAGCGCGGCGCCGCGCTGCTGAGGTTTGTGGCGGCCGCGACGCTGCAGACCGCCGTGCTCTTGGTCAAGCGCGGCTGGCTGGACCGCCTGGAGTCCGAGCGGGCCACGGTGCTGCAGCAGATGGGGGCCATGCTGCAGCCGGGCAAGGGCATTGCTCACCGCCTATTGGCTGCCAAGTGGCTGCTGGCGTTCGTGACGGAGTTCTCGTCGGCGTCGAGAGCGAGCAACATGCTGCAGCCCGTGGAGTTCCACACCAAGTCGAGGAGGACGCTGGAGAAGAGCGGAGGACTCAAGGGCATTGTGGCACTCGCGGTGCCGCTACTAGAGGACTCGATTCGAAGCACGACGACGGCTTGTGGAGATGCAGGAGCTGCGGGTGACGTACCCGCGGAACAACTGGAGCTGCTGGACGCAGCCTTTCGACTGTGTGTGGAGCTTCTGAACTGGCAGTTTGAAGACCCGCGAGCAGGAAATTTGACGTGGAGCTTGAGCGCTTCGGCGAACGACGACGATACTGGGAACCGACCGGTGCTGACCCCGCAGGCGTCGTGGAGACCCATTCTGGTGCGACCGGATCTGATCCACTCGGCTTTCAACACGTACGCTTTCTTCCGCAACGTTGCGGCCAAGAACGATACGCTGCTTCACTTGGCCCGGCAGTTCCTTATTCAACTGGCATCGCTGCAGGGACCCATCTTCGAGCGCAAGACAGAGCAGGTGCAGTTCTTGGGTGAAATCTTCCGCGGTGTGGTCACAGTCGTGCACAACCCGTTCCTGGATCTGCTGGCCCAGAGAGGTATTACCGGCTATGAGCTGGCTACTCGCGAGTTGATCGACTGTTGTCAGCTGCTTTACCGACTCGTCAACAACATTGGTCTGGAGGCGCTCCTGCAGGCTAACTCTAGACAGCTTTTCTCCTCGTTCATCGAGGAACTGGCCTCTCTGACCAGCAAACTCCTGCACTCGGCTTTGGAGCGGATCCAACGCCACTTGCGTGAAACCCCGAATGAGGCGATCGATGAGCTTTGGGAACTAGAGGGCGTAGACATTCTGTTGGATGCGTGGGTAACGCTCATAAACGACCCGCAGCTCCTAGAGGTGGGAGTGTCGGGATCCGCCAAACCGGAGGCAGAGCAAGCGTTGACATTTCTCAGCAAGGCCTCGGCTCCTGTCGTAGAGCTCTATCTGCAGGTTCAGCTGGAGTTGTGTGCAGTGGAGGTGCTAGCTGAACAGGTTGAAGATGAGGACGTAGAAGACAACGCCGCCAGTAGTGCGCGGGAGCAATATGAGTTGGCTGCAGCTCTTGCCAGGCTTAACTCATCTGCGTCGGCATCCTTGCTAGTGTCGCTTGTGCAGTCGTTGATGACCAGCGTACAGCAGGAGCTGGCAAAACTGCAAGGTCGTGATGAAATGACCCCGGTGCTATCCCAACTTTTCGAAAAGCTGCACTTTGTCATTCTCTTTGTGGGGCTTCTTCTCGCGGATGACTTCGAAGGCGAACGACCAGGTGTTCCGAACCGAATTCACGCCACTCTTCGCGGCGTTGCCACTGCTGAGGAATCCCCCGTGGTTAACCTCATCATGCTCATCATGAGCCACGTGCTTGAATTCGAAACATCGCGTCTAGCACAAAACCCAACGAGTGACTGTGTTAGTCCCTTTGTATCTGAAGGCTTGCTCAAGACGATTACGCGTTTGTGCGCCACTTACCTTGCCCCGGATGTTCTTGTTGACTCGGGTGAAGTAGCGCCAGCGCTGCTGCAAGTTTTTGGGTTCCAGAATGGAGGCCGTGCGGGCGAGCTGTTGAATTTCCTGGTTCAGAAGGCGACGGTATACCTGCTTCACTGGTCGACGCAGCCAGTGGTCATGGAAAACCTTATTGAATTCTTGTTGGTACTCTCCAACACGCGAGCTATCAACCCTGTATTGAGCTCGGAGAGGTGGCAATCACTGGTCCAAGCGAATGCGTCTGCTGGATCGTTCATGACCAGCGCTGGTGGGAACGCGTCTGCACTGAATTCTGCAGTTGCCCGAATCCCGGCCAACCTCCGCGGACAACTTACGGAGGCATTGTGTCGAGCAGGAATGGCGTCGACCGACCAGAACATGCGAGCAGCCCACTTCCAGGCTGTGAGTCACCCTGTTGAGCAGCGTCTGCAGCAGCTCCTCGCGATGCCAAACTTTGAGTCAAAGCAGACGGCAAATGATGTGCGTGTGCAAGAAGAACTCAAGTTGCTTGTGGAAATGTATTCGGGCATCGCGCGCTCGGCTGAATCAACCAGTCACGCCCCTATCACAGCATTCTGCCTGCCTGCTCTGCCGGTTATTGTGAAGATCTTCCACATCTTCCAGGGTGACTCACAGATTATGAACCTGATCCTGAACTTCTTTTGCCTGATGGTGGAAGCGCAGCTGTGCTACCTCTCGCCTCGCGATGCACTACAAGTGTACACTGCTAGCGACGACCTCATCGGTGCGTACTGCCGCCACAACCTTGGCAAGAAGAGCATGCTGGGCGACGCTGAGGAGGAAAACTATGTCGATTTACTGGCTCTACTTACGCTGCTATCTCACCTCGTGGCGAAGGACTTCATCGATTTTTCGGAAGACGCGACCACTGAACAGGAGCAGGCCGACGCCACTCGTGCTTCGAGTCTTGTGGCAGACGTGGTCTTTTCAGGTCTGCGGCAGGTGATCCCGCTCATGACGGAGCAGTTGCTGGCGTATCCAAGCTTGAGCAAGCAGTACTTTACGTTGGTGTCGTACATGGTCGAAGTCTATGCGGAGAAGCTTGTTTCGTTGCCAAGCGAGCTTTTCCAGATGCTGCTGCACTCGCTGTTGGTTGGAATGCGTCATGTGTCCGTGGACGTGGTGCGTAACAGCTTCCAGGCGCTCGGTGAGTTGGCTAGTTACCACTGGAAAGCACTGCAGAACCACAAGCCAGGACTCGAGGCCCACCGCCAGCAGCACCCAGATATGTTTATGGTGTTCCTGCGCGTTATTTTCCGGATGGCGCTTTTTGAAGACTTCAACCCTGTCATCCTGGATGCGTGCGCCGGTACTCTCTACCCGCTCATTTTGATTGAGCAAGCGAGCTACTCCGCGCTGGCTGAGGAAATTAGCCACGAGCAGGAAAGCATGGACGCTGCGAGCCAGCAGCGGTTGGGTGCAGCTTTCGCAGAGCTCATCAGATTTTTGACACCTGCAGACATTACCACGGACACGGCAACCACGCGCAAGATGCGGATGCAGTTCAAGACGAACCTGTACGCGTTCGTGGCTGAAGTGCGGGGCTTCCTTCAGGTGAAGTAAATAATTAGATGATCCTCCTGAGAATCAACAGATCGATAGTTTCCTAGAATTCATACTCCCACGCGCATTATGCTACCTGAACGTCCATGCCTACAAAGTCAAACTCATCCATTGTGTTGCCGATCTCAATCTCTGTTGGTGTAACAGCGGCATCATCGGCCCCTAGGAGCTTCGTGGTGAGGGCATTTTCCTCCGTATTGGCTTGAACCTCCTGCGTAGCGCCTCTATCCGTGCGTTGTCCGAGCAGTCTCAAGTCGTTGTCCCAGCTTTCGACATCGGCAGCTACTCCCACCACTAACACTAACTCCATTGGCACTCGTGCGCACTTTAGCGGCTCAGAGATGGTATATGGTTTAGTTCCTGTCGGGTTGTTCTGCACGCTGCAGTGATTTCCCGAAAACGAGTGGAAGGCTACCGACGATGGATTCTGCTGGACGACAAGCCAAATATTTCCTTCTGCCGCTCGAGGCCTTTATCGAGCGGGATACTGTCGTCACTCAAATCAATTGCCACTGACGGCGACTTGGACTCCTTCTCTGGCTGGCACAGAGGGTGTTCTCTTCATCGAAGAAATGCTTCAGTCGTCAGCGGCTTCTCCGTATGCAGCGAGGCCCACCTTCCCATTGATAATTTCCGATGTCATGTAATCGGCAATGCCTTTCACAGTCATCATGGGAATGCTGCATAGTCTGACAAAATGTCAGGTACTTATCGCAGAATCTCGAGGGCTAGCTATCGATAGAGTCCTATGAGATCGCGCAAGACGACGCGATTCTCCAAAATCAGTGAGCTTGACAGTCCCATGCACGTCTACGAGAAAGTTATCCAGTTTAATATCATCGTGGAGAAATGGAGGGGAAAAGCTGTACAAATAGGCTACTACACGAGCCGCGTCTAGCATGTAACACACATTCAGCAGTATTTGCTGTCGGTTGTTGTAGCGTGGATCACTCCGAGCCAACCGGACTCGAGCGACGCATGTAATACATGTATCAGTTGGAATGGGACGGTATTCTGCGGAATATTCGGTCTCGAAGAGCTCTTCTAGTTGCTGTATCTGTCGGCGGAGATGTTGTCGCTGGAGTAGTTTACCGATTCGCTCTATTGACACTCTTCGATTTGAAGTGTAAAAGTGCGACAGATTTCTGGATCTGTAAGATTGAGTGTTGCTTTCTCTCGACTGTCAGTGTTAGATGGAGCCTCCATGACTGCAATTCTTTAATGGGAATAAATTGTTGCGGAGTGACATCGCTCAATCCTCCTGTAGAGGCATCTATTCGACTGACTGATAAGACGCAACTCGAGGCTTCTTACGCAACAACATATATTGACGTGTACTTGATCCAGCTTAAGTGGCAGCACAACGATGGATAACGTTCCAGTTCACACGTACCGCGGGCTCGATGCTCTCAAAGATGACAGCCTATCAGATGAATAGCCGACGCAGTGGCTGCCCGTTCCGCAGAGGCGGGTGGAGATTGTTCGGGTGCGAACGTTGCGCTCTTGTATCTGTAAGATTATGCGTCGTGGCGAGGAATCGCTCGACTTGGTTGAATATCGGGAGTGCAACCTTCGCTACATCTTGCAGGAACTCGTCATCCTGAAGCTGCACCAGATCCACCAGAATTGCGCCGAACTGGTCCACTCGATTTGGCGCCAACAACACTCGCCCACAGCGACTTCCTGCCACTTGCTCGAGCGCATGGACGAGATCGTCGGCGAATGAGTTGATCGTGATTTGTGGAGGTGCTGTCCGCAACCACGAGCCGGGTTCTGACCGTTCGCCACAGCCACAAACGCGTTTAAGTTGTTCATATCCCAGTCGATAAGGAAGCCTGGATCATCTTCATCGATCTGGATTGATGACAGGTATTCGTTGAGCTACGGCAACACAAGAATCATAACTCTTTGTGAGATGGTACTCATCAGCACCCCATTCCCATTCATTACCACTGGGATTGCCGCACGGAAGGAAAAGACGTCGCGCAGCCTCTCGTCGAACGACTCATTGGACGATAGCGCAGGTGACGACCGAGTCGGCTTTTTCATCCGCTTGGGCCTGCGGTCGTCTCCACCAGTCTGCTGTCGTTTCTCGGCGACTCGCTCCGAGGGATGTGGTCCGCCTCCCTGTTGTCGCTTTTTGATGCGCTCCGAGCGACGTGGTCCACCTCCCTCGCTCATACTGGTTCTTGTCGCTTTCCCCTGTCGCAAGAATACTGAATTGAAGTGCAGATTTTTCAACCAGTTACTGATTACATGTAGTGAATCACTAACGGACATGCACTAAGCATCAGTGCGCTACACAAGTCCAGTCACGCTGGGTGTTGAGTAAGAAATACTTGTGTTGATGTGCTACGCAAACTCTTGCTGGGGCATGACACCCCACAGGGAAGGTTCCTGCGAAAACTCGGCCACTGTTTCCTCACACTTTGGAGTAACCGCATCCAGGAACACACTGAAAACGACGGCGCTGGATCCTATCCTAAGTTCTATTTCATGCTTCAATTGTGCAGAATCGATGATAAGCTTGCGGTACATTTCAATTAAAACGTGCAGACCCTCAAGTTGAGAGTACCACGATAATCGATCCCAGAGCCACAAGAGCGGTTCAAAAACCAGGACTTTTGGCGCAGCCCTAGAATCTCTGTCAACAGAGTTGCTGGACTTCCTCCCCTTAGCGAGGCCCCAGCAGTTCCAAACTCGAAGGCATGCAGCCACATCGTTCAGCGGAACATCATAGAAAATAAAATAAAAAAGGCACATTTCCATTAGTTACTAATGGAAATGTGCCTTTTTATTTTATTTTTGAACCAGTTGGCGGTGACCCGGGTCGCCGCCCATTCCCAGAACCAATGTTGAATTAAATATTTTTATCTGGGTGGTTTCATTAATACACTGACAAACACTGCAGGTCACAACCCGAACAACGCGTCCATTACGAACGAGTATGCTTTTTCAGCTTCGTGGCATCCAGGAGTTCTAGGCAACCACCTACAGCAAGCAGCATGTTAGACTTCTTTGAGCCCAGAGCACATACGATTCTAAATCTATTAAACAGAATATGCATTTCAATAGTATAGTTGAGCACCGGGTTGTTGGTGTAACCCCGGGTCACCGCCCACTGGTTCAGTTGCTGAAACAGTCTCTAACGTATGTACACTTTGGGATATGATATTAGGGAATGCACCAGCAAGAGTTTGCGCAGCAAATCAACAAGCATCTCGAGCCGACTCTGCTTCCTCGAAAAAGTTCGTGCCAAGCAGCTCATCCGGTAGATATGTCTGATCTTTGAGCTCTTCGGCAGTATAGTGCGGGTTGTACTTGTACTCTTTGCCACATCCCAGCTCCTTCATGAGCTTCGTGGGGGCGTTGCGGAGGTGTAGCGGAACGTCCGGCAATGCACCTTTCTCCCACTCCTTGATCGACAGTTTGGCACGTTTGTACGCGGCGTACACCTCAATGGACTTTGGCGCACGAGCCAGCATCGTGGCAACATGGGCAAGCACGACGTCACACTCGGGCATTCCAACAAAGTGGGCTGCCTGATAGGCCGACACGGCCATGGGAAGTAATTCAGGAGCTGCAAGACCGACATCTTCGCTTGCAATTCGAATCAGCCGCCGAGCCACATACAGCGGGTTCTCACCGCCTTCAAGCATGCGTGCCAACCAGTAAAGCGTAGCGTTTTCGTCGCTGCCACGCACGGACTTGTGTAGCGCACTGATGCAGTCGTAGTGCATGTCGGCGTTTCGGTCGTAGAAAAGCGTTTGCCGATGCGCAAAGCAATGTTGAACGTGGGTGGCAGATACCCTGAGCACATGCTTGTCTGCGTCCATTGGAGCCGTCTGAAGTGCCATCTCCAAACAGTTCAACGCGACTCGGGCATCGCCCGCACACTGCGTGGCCAGATACTTGATAGCCTCATCCTCTGCTTCAATGGAGACTTCTTTCGCATCTTCGCCTTGGTCAGCAGCGTCACCATTCGACTGCCTCTGTGACTCCTGCGTTTGTGCTATCGACCTTACTCCTCCGGCAGCGTGGTCACGCAACGCGCGTCGGAGGATTTTTTCAATAGACTCGGGCGTGTGTTTCCGAAGTGTATACACACGGCAACGACTGAGCAGAGCGTTGTTCACCTCGAACGACGGGTTCTCCGTCGTGGCACCAATCAGCGTGATGGTGCCGTCTTCCACCGGTGGCAAGAAGAAATCCTGCTGACTCTTGTTAAAGCGATGGATCTCGTCCACGAATACGATCGTCCGCCGACGAAACATCTTGCGTTCACCTCTGGCTCGGTCCACCGCGTCCTTCATATCCCCAGCTTTGGACGTCGCGCCCGACAGGCTGATGAACTTGCAGCCCGTCTTCTTGGAGATCACATGGGCCAACGTCGTTTTGCCACAGCCCGGGGGTCTGCACGTATTCAGGAAAAGACACCACAACATCAGTACTTTTATCGTCCTAACCATCCTAAATTGCAGGATGCCATCCTACCCCCACAAAATCATATTGGGCACTCGATCGGCCTGAATCAATGTAGACAGCAGACTTCCAGGACCTAAAACGTCCTCCTGGCCCACCAGGTCGTCCAGATCTTTAGGTCGCATCCTCTCTGCCAATGGGACAGCTGAAACATCGTCGGGCGTCGAGCATTTGCGCTTCTTTAGGGCCGAAGGCGACGGCGACGGGGAATTCTGACTCGGAGGCTGCATTGGCGGGCTCCGATTGGTCGTTCTGGGACCTACTGGGGACTTCGACTTGGCAGACGGCGACGGAGAACGGAACGGCGTCTTGGGCTGGTCCTGCTTGGCCAGACAGGCCTCCACGTGCAGCATCAGGTTCTCAGGACGCACATGCCGCGAGCAGATCGGGCACTCGGTGGTCGCCATGCTTGGGTACTCCGCGAATGAATAATGAACTCAAACCAGCCAATAGTTGAGTTTGGAACGTATTTTTCACCAATCACATGTATTAGCGGGAAAAACAGATCTGTTTTTCCCGCCAACAAACCTACTTAAAAAAAAACTCAATTACCTAGCAGGATCCTAGCTGGTCCTGCGTCGTCGAACTCGTCTAGGAGATGGCGGTCCTGCGTTGAGGTTAGGTCCTCCTCCTGCAGTAGGTTGGCCGTCAAAATGTTGTCCTCCGGGATGGCGCGGTACTTGCGCCGGAACCGGTGACGGGCCGGTTTGCGGGTGGTGGGCCGCTCGCCGAGCTTGCGGCAGGCGCATTCCTCGGCCTCGCAGTTGCTGGCGGTGTCCACGAACGCCACTTCGCTGTCGTTCTGGGGCGAGTCGGACGCCGTGTTGGCGTCCCAGTCGGCGGCGGCGCTCTTGGCGTCCTTGACGGAAGTTGAAGTTGAAGTGGCCAGTGGGGTCGGGTCCGACGGCTGGTGCTGCCGCTGCAAGCTCTTGAACCAGCCGGGGGACTGCACAAGCTGCGACGGCAGCGGGGCGCCTAACGTGGAGCCGGGACGTCGCGCTGCGCTGTTGCTGCCGGCGCCGCTTCTGTTGGTGTGGGCTTCGAGCATCACGAACGGCTGGCACAAGTTGATGTTGTCCTCGTCGAAGTAGAACACGTCGTCCGAGCTCTTGAAGGGCTGCGCGTGCTTGAGGTGGTGCACGAAGCCGGCGTTCATGAACATGTTGCCCAGGCGGATGCCTTCGCCCACCGACGCCACGGCTTCGATCTCCTGCATCTTGCGAGCGGCCTGCTCGCCCGAGAAGCTCTTGGCGCTGCTGCCCCCCGTCCCGCCGCTCTTCAGCATGGCCGTGTCGTGCTCCATCTCCTCGCACAGCTCCAAGGCGAAGACCGAGCAGACTTCTTCTTGGATCCGCTCCAGCGCTAGGACGATCTTCTGTGCGGACGGCCGCACCCGAGCGTCCACGTGCCAAGAGTTCGTGATGAGCTCGGCGAGACCCGCGTGGAGCTGACTGTCGAGCTCCGGTCTGGTGCCGGCGATGACGGACTCCAGGACGCGCAGGTGGTTGTTGTTCGTGCCAGGGTATTTCTCAGCTCCCGGGTTCAGGACATCCCACATCGTGATCGCCAACGAGTACACGTCAGCGGACTCGCCGTACGAAGCAACGCCCGCACGTCCGTTGATGATCTCCGGCGCCATGTAGTCCACCGTGCCTTTGACAGTCATTTCTGGCGTCGTTTTGCGCGGTGGGAGTATCGGTGCCGTCCTGGTTCCTCCAACCGGTGTATGCGGTGGGGTCAAGGAGATGCCCCTACCGCCATGGACGCTCTGATCAGCATTTAAAGTTGAGTCGGGACACTCTTGGTAGTGCTCAGCATCAGTGGACGAGGAGCTGCTCGCAGTTGCACCAGTAGCGCCGACCGCCGATACGGAGGACGTCACGATAGCGTTGTTCTTGGCATCGTTGAGACTGCTGACCTCCCACGTGATGTTGGCTTTGGGCAGACTGCGTGACTCGCCAAAGTCCGTGAGCTTGACGTTCCCCTCGACATCCACGAGGAAATTGCTCGGTTTGATGTCGCGGTGCACGAAGGCCGGGGAAAAGCTGTGCAGGTATGCCACAGCTCGCGCGGCATCGATCATGTAGCCCAGATTGAGTAAAAACTGCTGTCGTCGAGGCTGCTGCTGTCGTCTCGCGAGAGCCAACGCGACAACATCGAGACTACCAACACACAGCTCAGACACCAGACAGATAGTTGGGGGTGACACGCACATACCAAAGAACTTGACGATGTTCGGGTGGTTGAGAGCGCCGCAAAGAGCAGCTTCGTGAGAGAACTCGGCAACGGTGTCTTCCGTCACACTGGAGGGCGTGTACACTTTGATAGCGACTGGGGTCTTGGAGTGTAGAAGTCCATTGTAAACCACAGCGGTGGAGCCCACGCCAATCCGCTGCTTGATGTCCAGAACCGAGAAGTCGATGATAAACTTCCGGTGCATCTCGATCAGCACGTGAAGGCCTTGCGACGACACGCGCTCGTGGATATTTCCTTTGCGGAAGAGTGCTTGCAGACCAACCGCTCGCTGGCCCAGGCCACGCCAGTGCTCGGTGTCGGCCTTGAGCAAACGCCACACGAAAAACGGGCACAGCGATCCCCACAGCACGTGGATGTAGGTCAGCACGAAACCAAGGCGCACATTCCCCTGGTTGAAGGTGGTGTGGTAAGCGAACTCGAGTATCTGGTACACGCTTCCAAAGGCACAGTACTCGCGCAAAGTACGCTTGCTAGCGCGTGCTGGTGGGCAGACGGCCACGTAGACGTAGAGTGGAAAGATCAGGAGACGAGTGATGGCCACAACCCAGTAGTTGGAGCTGGAGTTCTCGTTTTGTCCGTTGATCGTCGTGAACCAGACGAATGGCAACGCGTAGCACGCGAGAACGAACGTGATGATAATCGACCGCACCAAAGCCGGCATGGAGACGCTCTTCTGTAGCATGAAAATCAACGCTAGCTCCATCACAAAGTGACGCCCGGAGCTTTGTCCCTCTGTGGCGACGCTGCCAGCACTTGGGGCATAGAACCTTGCGATCAGCGCAATCATGAAGTACAAGGCGTACGTGCCCGTGGCTGCGCACAAGATCCACAGTAGCGGCTCGAAAGCAGGTAACAACGTTTTCCGTGAAGCTTCCGTGTCGCCCTTCAGTGCAACGTGGCGATTGTGGCGCATGTAGACGATCAGCGCCCCCGACAGCGCAGCCATGGAGCCGTAGCTCACCAGCAGCACCACCATGAGCACCACAACCTGCCGTTTGGCGTAGGCAGAGAGTCCATCGTCCTCGGAATTGATAGCGACCGGAGCAGCCGTACTCGGTTCAGAAACCGCTCCAGTGCTCGAGGTTGCGAGAGATACGAGAAGGCGAGGAACCGCCTCCCGTAAGCTTGGTGTTGCTTGAGCTAGCAGAGCACTCATCGCGCTTCTTGGTGCTTCAGTGATGTCCTCTCCACTTGTCAAAAATGGTTGTGGGGTCTCACCAAACCAAGGAAACAGCTAGCGAGGGCCGCGTCAAGGCGAAGTCGAGTGACTATAAACCTCCTCAGCAGCAAGAGACGGTTGTCCTGCACCGTGTGCTAACGTCGAAGGAAGAAACCAGTGATGGAAAATATCCTTCCGCGGTGGAAGTCTATTGCAAAGTAACTCCATCTTCCAGGATGACCCCTTCCTGGCAGTTAGAAACTCTGAACACTAAACTAGGAAACGGTCTTTTCGCCTTAGCGCCAGCGTGATGGACTATGTTCATAGCCTTCCGCTCCGTACAACTTTCGCAGACGTGTACAGTGTGCGTTGCTTGTTCTCTTGGGTCTGTAGTTGGTGGCAATCCAACTGGGTTGGGATTGTACCTTCAATGAATGATCCTGCTTTCGAAAGCGGTAACTGAAGCCGGTTTTCTTCTCTCTGCTACCAGCGCAGTGTGACTTCAATCGATTATCCGTCATGGGGTAGATCTCGTTTGTCGTACGATGCCTGGAAACAATGCTGCCTTGATCCGCTCCATTGCGATCCCGTCAAGGTGCACTTAGGGGCGATTTTGATGTGCTGTCCTGCCCACGGAAATGGCAACCTCGATCACTTCAGGCCATGGTGGCAGCCGTTCCAGGAGTCATGTTGAGGCTGTTGTAGTCTCTCATATGGGATGACTCTTCCTTCACCAGCAGAGCAGCCGTCAAGATGTTACTTTCGACCGTGGGCTCCGGAGCCGCTTGAAACTGCTTCCGCAGACGAAATCGAGAGGATTTCCCGCTGATAAGGCGCTGCCCTAGCTGGCGACACTGACAAGGGGCATCATTTTGTGTTCGAGCGAAGCTGAAAGAGGTGCGAGGATGGCCGCCATTGGAACCACGCGTCAGCATGGGGATACTGAACTCGTTTTGGCTCCATGAACTATTCCGGTTGAGCGATCGCTCGAGGTGGGCCGGTAGACCAAGCTGGGCTTCATCCAAGTCGAAGTAGTATCGCGCAGTCGCCTTGTTCTCAAAGCCCCTGGAATGGTTCGCGTGGTGGAGAACACCAGAGTCCATCAACGCATTTGCCATGCGAATCGCCTCGGCTGGGCATCGCACAAGCCGCCGGTCAATCATGCGGTCGACAATGAAAGCTCCGGGCAAAGTGTGATGAAGTTCTGCTGATCTGGTGCTGGATCCACTCGCCACGGAAGGGAACTCGCCCAGATCATTCATAAGATCGAGTACCAGTCGCGCACACAATTCCTCCTGAATGTCTTCCAGAACAACCACAATTTCTTTTGCCGATGGACGAAGACCAGGCTCCCGTTGCCAGGATCGCTCAATGATACCACGCAGTCGTGGTGGCATATTGCTGTCCAGCCTAGGGCGGACCCCATGCAAAACAACTTCAATCACTTGGCTATGATCTCCGTTTGTTTGCGGGAACTTGTCGCCGCTGGGGTGTAAGATGTCCCACATCGTAACAGCAAGTGAATACACATCAGCAGCTTCTCCGTAGAAAACCGACTCGTGTTTGCCGTCAAGTAGCTCGGGTGCTGCGTACTCTGCCGAGTGCTTCTCCATGTGCATACTCCACGGTGAGTCGATCTGCGATAGTGCCGTACCCATTGGAGAACCAATTGCAGTCTTGAGCGCAAATTTCTTATCTCCAAGAACGGGCACCTTTTGTTTTGGTGTTAGTGTTCTCCCTTCCAGCTTCGTCTCGCATCTGGACTCGCCAAAGTCCGATAACTGCACATTACACGCTGCGTCCACGAGGAAGCTTGACGGTTGGATGTCACGGTGGACAAATGGAGGCGAGAAGCTGTGAAGATAAGCCACGGCACGAGCTGCATCCAGCATGTATCCAACGTTGATAAGAAGTTGTTGTCTTGCGTGGTGAACATTTTGTCGACGAGCTTGATCTGCCAGCTTGTCAGCCAAACTACCTTGGCACAGCTGGAACACGAGGCAAATGGTAGGCGGCGCGACACACATGCCATGGAATTTTACGATGTTCGGGTGATTCAAGACGCTGCACATGGCCGCTTCGTGCGAAAATGCTGCAACGACGTCTTCGCAGCAGCTTGTGGGTGCGTACACCTTCACGGCAACGTGGGTCTTTGTCTTGAGCGTTCCTTGAAATACAGTGGATGTTGAGCCGTCTCCAAGCTTTCGAACGAGTTCCAGATACGCGAAGTCGATCACACATTTCCGATTCATTTCAATGAGCACGTGCAAGCCCTGAGACGAGACACGCTCGCTCAGATCGTTCTCCCGTTGAAATAAATCCTGAAGAGCGCATGCTCGCTGGCCGATTCCTCGCCAGTACTCCGTGTCCGCCTTGAGCACACGCCAAACGACCAACGGGCAGAATGCAACCCACGTGAGCATCACGTACACGACGTAGCGACTATCGTTGGCAGTCTTCGGGTTCAGGATCAGAACCATCAGCAACACTGTGAGCAGGAAATACACGATTGTGACGAAACACAACTCCCGAATAATGCGCTTCGTGGCTCGACTCGGAGGCTGGATGAAGGCGTACACAAATGGAAGCATGAGCAGGCCGCGCACAACCAGAAGCCCCATCGAAAACTTATTTTGCTGCTCAGGCCGCCCAAATCTGGTCACGATCCAGACATACACAATCGGGTAGTAGGACAGAACCACGGAGATCGCTACCGCTCGCTTGATGGCTGGGAACGAAAGGCTCTTTTGGAACATCACCACCAGCACCATCACGAACATGAACATGTTCCCGGCGTAAAAGGACTCGAGGATGAGTGGGGAGACGAACACGTCGAAGTAGCAAGTTGCGAGCGTCACCACGAGGAAAACGATGTAGACGCCATTTAACACAGCCAGCACGAACAGCACGGGCTCGTACGCAGGTAAAACGACTTTTCTGGCGGCTGCTGCGTCCCCTTTGAGAGCCCCTGCTCGATTCACCCGCATGTGCCAAATCAAACCCACGCAAAGCAGCCAAATGGTCACAAACCCTGACAAGATGAACACTAACGTCACGCGCATGCGTTGAGCGCCACTGTCCAAGGACTCCTGGTCTCCCGGCCCGCCAGACGTCGGCGATGTCTGGTTACCCGCTGAGTCATCAAGAAGACGCTCCACAGATCTCAAAGCCGTCTCAGAGATCGTCATCCCAGTAGAAAATTCGACAGGTCGGTTGACGCCGCCGAGTTGTGCGCTTGGTGTCGAGTTGAGGAGTGGCAAACAGGACGACAGGGTGCGAGAATCGTGGGAAGCGGTGAGCGTTTCAGCAAGCTCCACCGGCCAGCGCCGCCGATGAGTGGAAACGAGTTTCCGAACTCGTTAGTAGGAGGAGGAGACACGTCTTACCTGGCACTGCCAAGCTGGCAGCCACAGCCCCAACAGCACCACGGGAAGTACAAGTTTAGGTGGGGCGCTGCACTGTGTGAACTCGTAACCGCACATGTGAATTCATGAAAATGGGGACAGGCGACTGCAAAAGGTAAGTGACTTGGTTCAAACCCGGCTTCATCTGACAAAAAGCTCCAGTAAACCAGCACGAAGGGGACAGGGAACGCGAATGCGTGGAAGAATCGGAGCAATGAGCAGTGCTGACCCCTCGCTTGCGGTGGCATCGCGTAATCCGTTCGGCCCCGTCCAGTCCAGTGAGCTCCACCAACGCTCGCTGGTGCGTTGGAGCGGTGTTCAACCACGCGACCTACACTCTGTGGGCCATAGTATGGCAGCATCATTGGTGGCGTGGAGATCAATATCGCCGCTAGTCGGAAAGATCACGCGGGTTCTTTGTATTAACAGCACGTCTTTCACCTGGGATGCTAGAAGCGATCGTAGGCACTTCGACTATAAAAAAAGTGTATGACATCTACACAAACCCAATATTAGAATCCACACGTCATTGTTCTTAAGCCGTTCATAAGCGTTTTGCACTCCGTCTTATGCATGCCCGCGCCAAATCCGCACTGGCAACTACGTTTCTGTCATGGGTGTCCAATATGGGCTATCCTACATGTAGCTCAGAGGTAGTTTATGGCACATTTACAGTAATCTTCTTTTGTTTACGATACAACATCCATGAAAACGAAAACTTTCATTCGTTAAGTAGTGAAAGAAGTTGGATGCCTTTGACATACGAGTTGACGCTCTTGCCGCTGTAGAATTCATGTCGTGCACGCATCAGACTATCGAGGCAGCGTGGTAGTTTTCTTTCGTGACATGAGTCGTCTCCAACGAGCAAAGCCGTGGTGAGCAAGTTAGTTTCGGCGGCGAGGTCCGGGGCGGCCTTGAACTGCCTGCGTCGATGAAAACGTGAAGATTTGTTGCCAAGAAGCCGCTGTCCGAGCTGCTGGCACTGGCATGGAAAGCGATTTTGGGTTCGTATGTAGCTGGACGAAGTTCGAGGCTGGCAATCAATGGATCCACGCGTCAGCATTAGGATAGCGGGTTCCTTTTGGTTTGAGGAACTGTTCTGATTGAGATATTTCTCCGTAGTTGCGGGTAGAATGGCGTGCACGTTGTTCAGATCGAAGTGATACAGAGTAGTCGAACTATTCTCAAAGCTCGTGGAATGGTTCGCGTGGTGGAGAACACCAGAATCCATCAACGCATTGCCCATGCGAATCGCCTCAGCTGGACATTGCACAAACTGCCGGTCAATCATTCGGTCTACAACGAAAGCCCCGGGGAAGGTGCGCATGTGATGAACTTCGGCTGATCGGATGCTGGATCCACTTGCTACGGAAGAACATTCGCTTAGATCGTTCGCAAGATCGAGTACCAGTCGCGCACATAATTCCTCCTGAACATCCTCCAATGCAGCAACAATTTGCTTTGCAGACGGACGACAGACAGGATCCCGCTGCCAGGAGCGTTCAATAACATCCCGTAGTTTGGGAGGAATACTGGTGTGGATTCCAGGGCGGATACGACTTCGATCACTTGACCAAGATCTCCGTTTGTTTGTGGGAATTTGTCAGCGCTGGGGTGAAGGAGATCCCACATCGTAATAGCTAGCGAGTATACGTCGGCTGCTTCCCCATACAGCACCTCTCCTGTCTTGCCGTCAATAATCTCCGGTGCAACATAATCAGGAGAAATATTCTCCATGTAAGGCGAGTCGACGAGTGAGAGCGTCGTCCCGAGTGACGAATCAATTCCAGTCTTGACGGAATACTCTTTATCTTCGAGAACGGGCACCTTTTGTTTTGGTGCCAGGGTTTTCCTTTCCAGCTTCGTCACGCACCTGGACTCGCCAAAGTCCGATAACTGTACATTACACGCTGCATCCACGAGGAAGCTTGACGGTTTGATGTCACGGTGGACAAATAGAGGCGAGAAGCTGTGAAGATAAGCCACGGCACGAGCTGCATCCAGCATGTACCCAACGCTGATAAGAAGTTGTTGTCTTGCGTGGTGAACATTTTGTCGACGAGCTTGATCTGCCAGCTTGTCAGCCAAACTACCTTGGCACAGCTGGAACACGAGGCAAATGGTAGGCGGCGCCACACACATACCATGGAATTTGACGATATTTGGGTGGTGGAGCACGCTGCACAGCGCTGCTTCGCGAGAAAATGCTGCAACGACGTCCTCTGAGCAGGTCGTCGGTGTGTACGCCTTGATGGCGACGTGGGTTTTTGTCTTGAGCGTTCCTTGGAAGACTGTTGACTTGGAACCAACCGCGAGCTCCCGGATGAGTTCCAGATACGCGAAGTCGATCACACATTTACGATTCATTTCGATCAGTACGTGCAAGCCTTTAGACGACACGCGCTCGCTTAAACCATTATCGTGCTGGAGAGTTTGTAAAGTGCACGCTCGGTGGCCGATTCCGCGCCAATACTCCGTGTCTGCCTTGAACACGCGCCAAACAACCAGCGGGCAGAGCGCAACCCACGTGAGAATCACATACACGACGGATTGACCCAAAGAAACAGTCTTCGGATTCAGGATCAAGATCATGAGCAGCACCGTCAGCAAGAAGTACACAATGGCGACGAAACACAGCTCCCGGATGATCCTCGTCGTGGCTCTACTTGGAGGTTTGATAAACGCGTACACAAACGGAAGGACCTGCGGGCAGCGCACAAACTGGAGACCAATTGCAAATGCCTTCTGCTGATCTGCCTTCCCGTACTTCGATGCCAGGTAGACGTACATAATGTTGTAATACGACAAAGCCAACGTTATCGCCACTGACCGCTTCACGGCGGGAAACGACAGATTCTTTTGAAATATCACCACCAACACAAACAGGAACATGAACTGGTTACCGGAGTAAAACGTTTCGAGTACGAGTGGAGGAACCGAGTGATCGTAGAAACCAGTGGAAAGCGTCTCCAGCAAGAAGAGGATGTACACTCCATTGAGAACGCTCAGCACGAACAGGACAGGCTCAAAAGCCGATAAGGCCACCTTCCTTGCAGCCACGGCGTCACCTTTGATGGCCCCCGTTCGGTTCAATCGCATGTGCCAAACCAGTCCCACAGACAGCATCCAAATCGTCACGAATCCAGCCAAGATGAATACCAATGTCACCCGCATGCGTTGGGCCCCCTTTTCCAGAGTCCCAGGGTCATCAGGTGCCGAAGTAGTTTGGTTAGTTGCTGAGTCGGCAAGAAATCGTTCCATAACAGCGGTGAAAGACGCCTCGATACGCTGCCCAGCCCAGTTTGAGGATACCATGAGCGCGCTCGGTCTCCAATCGAGATATGGCACACAGACCGAGCTTCGCGGATGAAGACGAGAGTTCTGCTGAGCGAGTTCCGCGCCTGTGCAATGTTTTCAGCCTCCGTTGTAGCTATCGAGATGCGTCTGTACAGAAATTTGAACCGCCATCGTTCAAATTCAACTTGTGTCTGTACCAGTTGTGTTCACAGTTGTATGCAGAGCCCTTCCGCTTACCAATACTTTTGTCGAACGGGTCGCGTTGGCACATTTGACTCAATCCCTGATGGTCCGTTGCAAGATCTACCCCGGAACCTCAATCCTTGACTACCAATTTGCTTGCAAACGGGAAAAATTCTCACTCCGTTGCTAGTGATTATACCGGACGACACAAAGCAGCTCGATCTATATCGTGTTCATTGACATGGTGCCCGTAGTTAGTGCGAGCAGGAACGCCAAGGAGGAACTGCGGCAGTCTCGGCAAGTTTTGGTACAACGCCGTTGCACTGAATTCTTGAAACTGAAGACCCAGGCTTTCATGTTGAAGACTACAGTAGATGGTCAAGCGATCCCACGATATCCGCAAAGTAATGGCATCCTCCCCGTCCAGTTCACTGAAGGCTCCGAAGTAACCCGCTGTGGGCGAGCTGAATCTTCGAAGCGCCTGGTCTCAGCTCGTTTGAGAGAGCCGGGGCAAGAGGTAGTACAGTAATCTGTCTCGATAAAGAAGTCCCTCCGTATATACAAAATCCAAGGTTAATTGAAATACAAAGCAAAATAGAAGACAAGCAGGCCCAAGAATACCCAAAGCAATTTATTAGATTAAGGAGCTTATCAGTTTTAATGACTTCTTTATCGAGGCAATTTACTGTAGTAGTATTTAGCACGTTTTAGGTAGTTACATCGAAACGAGACGATCAGAATGTTGTAAAACGTGTGTTTGAAGTGCATGCCAGCCGAGAGGAGGAGGAGGTTTCTCTTCCAACACCTCTGCGATGATTATTGAATCATCGTAATGCTGCTGTGAGTTGTTGGCTGTGACGTAACCCTCGGCCGGGGAATTAAAGCTGGTAACATGGTTTGTAAACACCATTCAGCAAAACCTGCTTCACTAATTGTTCCGTTTACTGCTTCGCCGAGGAACTTGGCGTCCCATCTCAAGCATCGGATAGAGGAAGTCGGAGCGCGCGATGGCGACACCGTTGTGATTTGCGCGCAGTTCGGCGAGCGCCTAGGTATGCATCCTTTTGAGCCTGGAAACATCAGCACATTCTTCAGCCAAAAGCTGTTATATCCTAGGCGGATTCGGGGTATCGCTGATGAAGCTATCTATCGATGCAACGGGCCCCTTGCCAACGTGCCAGTAAACGAAATTGTGTGCATAAAATATACTACACTTTCCCGTTTAACTACATTGTCTCCAAACTTCCACGGTAATTACTACCAGAATTAACATATCCGGGAAACTCCACTACTCCCCGTGCGGCACAGTTACGTCGCAGCCCATTACCGGAAGTGCCGCTCAAGGCTGCCAATTGCCACCAGCCATGGAGATCTTCCAAGACGGCGAGCTCGAGGCCGAGGTGAGTCTTCTACCTCCACTGTCCCCACTCCATCGCCACCGACGCTCGGCGCCTCCTCGTTTGGCAATGGCATTCACCACCAACTCGTCGACTTATCTGATAACAGATGCACAAGCGCGAGCTGCACGCCAACAGCCTCGGGAGCTGGTGGAATCTCTTCTCCGAGACGTACGAGGAGCTGGTGCAGTCCATCGCCAGCCCCGTGCGCGCCGAGTACGCGGTGCAGGAGCTGGGCGACCGACAGTTCACTCTCGCCACTGTGCACAACGAGAGCGACGAGTTCGTGCGCGAGGACTTCCACCTGCAGAATGCGCGTGGAGAACACTTGGCCTGCAGCTTCTGGCGTCGTAGAGCGGTGCGAGATGCCGACCCCATCGCAGAACTGGCGAGCTCCTCGTCGTCTTCTTCCTTGAGCAGTGAAAAGAGGACAACTGCGTGTTCGGTGGAGGAACCGCTCGCGGAAAGTGGCAGCACGGACAGCAACAGCAATTCCAGTTGGAGCAGCCAGCAGACAACGCAGCCGACGGATGTGGTGGACCCGTGCATCGTCTACCTGCACGGCATGTCCAGCTCGCGCAAAGAGTGCGTCTACTTGCACCACAAGGTGCTGGCCGCGGGCTTCTCGCTGTTCGCGCTGGATCTGTCGGGCTCGGGGCGTTCCGGCGGTGATCGGGTTTCGTTTGGGTATTTTGAACACGAAGACTTGCGTACGGTCATGGATTACTTGTACGCTACGGGACGCGCCCCGGTTGTGGGGGTTTGGGGCCGCGATATTGGTTCTGCTGCGGCGCTGCTGCATGTCAAAGAGCGCGTGCCGTATCGTTACGAAACTATGACGCTCTCGCGAAAGGAGACGAAGAAGTTGAATGTCGTGGAGGACCTAGAGAATCACCATATCCTGTGCATTCCTCCATTGACGGGGCTGCACTTCCGATTCAGCAAGTACAGCGCAGCACACGGCGACTTCGTCCTTCTTGCTATCGACAATGTCCTTGTGCAAGGATTAAGCCCGGCAGCGTGCTACCGCCTTATTCAGCGGAGTTGCAAGACTAATGGCGGCAAAGCTCGTCTACAGGGGTTCAAGCGTTCGGCGAGCAGCGCCGCAGACGATAAATTCATCTTTGCGCTAACGGCCGACAGCGCATACGGCGACATGGAGCAAGTTATTTGGGACATGCTGCACATGATCACCAAGAGCGCCGAGCGACGCAGTCTGTTCTTCCCGTCGGCGATGGTCACAGCGGTGCAAAAGATCCTGGCGAACTCGATTGGCAAAAGCGGAGGCTTTAATTTCCGTGACGTGCGATTGCTCGACGCGGCGCCATACTTCACCCTTCCGTGCCTGTTCGTTAGCGCCTCGAAGAAGGACTTTTTCATGCCAGAGCACGCGAAAGCACTGATGGAGCGGTACGGCGGCTCCAAGAGCTACATTCAGTTCACAGGTCAGATCGACGACAACCGGCCAACCGAAGTACTGGACACGGCCATTTCTCACTTCAGCAAACGATTCAAGCTCCTGAAAAAGTGAAAGACGATGAATTTTTGTTGTTGGCATCATGAGTTTTTGCAGATTTTCATCAATAAAAATACACAAATTGTAGCACCTACTTGCCAATTGAGCGCAAGAATGGCCGGGATTTTCGACCGATTCCGGTTCGGCGCCAAGCGTGAGCGCGATGAGGACGCAGTGGACGCCTCTCTAGCTAAGGACGCTGCGGAGACCGTCAAGAAGGCTCTCGTCAAGAGGAGCAAGAAGAAGCACAGCGAGCCGGAGAGCGAGAATGAGACGGGCAAGTGGCAGGAACGTTGGCACGCCATCTGCGACGACTGCTTTGAGCACGTTCAGCCTTGTGTCCACTACCCCGAACGTCGCCTCCGCCTGCTTATTGTCGGTCATAACCCATCGGACCATGCGTGGAAGACTGGGTACTCCTACAGGTGAGAATGGATGTAGGTCACGCAGACGTGGGCAGGCGTACTCATTTCTGGTTATGTTTGGGATTCTACTGTAGCAACCCGACGAATCGCATGTGGATGTTGCTGACGGGGACGCTGTCGCCTCACTCGTGGCAGGGCGTCGTGCCTTCTACGGCGAGGATTGCGGAGCAGAACATCCTGCCTCATGTTCATGGAGTCGGCTTCACCTCAATCGGATTAGAGGTTACGACACCCACTACACTCATGTTGGAGCAATGCTTGCAAAGGCTAACATTGTTTGTTGCTATCGCCAGCCTGGAAATGATGCTTCAAAATACGGCAAGGCAACAAGTACGGGCGATTCCTTTGACAAAAGAGTCGTTGTGGAGCGAAGTGTACTGACGCGTTTGCCTTGTATCTCATTTTAGTGGAGGCCTGGCGAGATAGCTTCTTTCGTAGGCTACGTCGTCATGCTGCCCAGGTCTGCCGAAGTGACCACAGCGAGGCCACAGAAGTGTCTATGAAACAGGAAGATGGTGGCGAAGAAGCCCGAAAATCCAAGTGCAAGCTTGCCCACGGCCCGATGCTCATCGCGTTCTCTGGCAAGCGGCAGTTCAGCTGGTTGTTCTCACCACCTTTGTCCAAGACTGAGAACGGCAAGCAAACTAGATTTCCTCCTGGGTGGCCGCACGAGCTTCGTGGGGATAGCGAGGTTTGGGTGCTTCCGAGCTCCAGTGGCCGCGCCGCCATGACAACGGCGCAACGTACACTACCTTATCAACAGCTAGCGGAGCGCCTGCATCAGATTCCTTGGACTACCGCGTCAAACGAACCTCAGTGCGCAGTGAAGAAAGAGTAGCATGTTCGTCTTATACACTTAACTTGGAAATCATGCTCAAGATCTCGCTTATCTGCGGCCGCTGGGATGGCTCGTATGAGAGGCAACGTCGAGTCAACTCTCGGAAGTCACTGGGAGCGTTCTCTGCGGGAGATGGTCTCAACCGCTGCGCGACCACTTCGGTCGCAATAAAAATGTCGCCCATAGTTTGCCCGCGCTCCTCCAATACATGCTCGAACAGCTTGCTGCGCGACGAAATCTCGCAGAGAATAACGCCAAGCGCGTAGACCTCAGCAGCAGCTGTGGTTTCCTCGCCCTTAAGCAATTCTGGCGCCCGACTTGCGATATCTCCGTGTCCATACGATCGCACAGGTACTAGGTCGGACCGAAGACTCAAGGCGTAGTCGAAGATGTCAAGCTTACATGTGAGTTGTGCGTCAAGGAGCACACTCCTAGTCGTCAGGTTCCGCGACAAGTTGTTTCCTTGGGTCGAGCGAACGAAATCTAATCCGCTGCAGATATCCTTGGCCATTTGAAGCCGCTGAGGCCATGCGAGCTTGATCTTGTCATCTGCCAACACCGATCTCAGGCTGCCCTTGGACATGTGCTCCACAACGATAAGCACCTCTTCGCGATCTGTCCAACTGGTTCCCAGAAAGGTCACAATATTTTCGTGGCGAAGCGGAGCGTACGACAGCCGGACGGCGTTCAGGGCCTCCAGGGCCATCCTCAACTCTCGAGGCACAAACTTCAGCACAACAATCTTCGTGTCTTGGTATTCTCCGAGCCACAGACCCTGAATGCCCAGCTTCTTGTGAAGTGTCACCTGGTCCTTGCCAAGGTCCATTTCCGCCAAATTCCTCGCATCCCCCGATAGCGCATGCTCCGACTCGGTCTCGCTCCTGCGATCCGTCAGCAACCCGTCCTCACGATTCGTGAACGTCAGGCGTTCGTCCACGAATTTGCTCGCCTTCCTCTTGAACCGACGGAATAAGGAAAGGACCACTACCAGAACCACCGTGCATGCGCAGGCCAGTACAATGGCGGTAATCGATACAGAACTGCGAGTACTGCTGGAGTTGGTGGCCGACTGTGTCTCCATAGATCCGGTAGTTTGCGAGCTGCTGCTGTCGGTGCTTCCAGTATAGAAAGAAGTAGCCGTGCTCTGCACGTCATTCACGATGCAAACTGCCAGCTCGCCAATGCTTTCTTCCTTCACACACGACGACGATCCGCTCCCAGTCGCATCCACAGCGTTTCCTGTAGCTCTGAAGTCCGAGATGTTCGACAGCTGCGTGAACTCGTCCTCCGTCAGCTCAACCGCACCAGAGATGGTATTGTACTCCAAAATGCTGCACCACCCACCACAAAGCAAAAAAAAACAGTCAGCGTCAATCACCTCTCAACGTCCACAGCAAAGTACCGTCAACATACAACGTGTTCACAGCCGTCTGCAGCCCCAGCACGGCCGACGGGAACGACAGGTTGCTGTTTCGGATCACCACTTGCTGGATCGTCACCGTCGAGCCAAGCTCTAAATTCTCCACCGCCGCCTTGTCAAAAATCCTGCAGCCACAGCAACAACAGCAAGAGAACAGTCAGTATCCTGCCCCTCTCTCTCTTTCTTCTCCCCCATCTCTCTCTCCTCGTACAGTTGGTTCAGATCCACCCCCGCGGGGAGCCACTCGTCCTCGAACGTCGTCTTCACGCCGTCCACGTGGACCTGCACGAGGCCGCTGAGTGCCGCGAGCGCGTCCGCTCCGAAGCTCAACGACAGGTCCACGTTCTCCAGGGGCGAGGCGTCCGCCCGCACCAGCAGCTGCGAGACGGCCACGTCCAGCGCGTCCGAGAGCTGCACGTCCACCTGCACCGCCTGGTCGGTGCCGCTAGTCTCCGACAGCATCTCCGTCAGGGGCGAGCTCCAGTCGCCGAGCGTCCACTCGCCCCCCGCCACGTACGAGTCGAAGGTGACGGGCGAGAGGCTATGCGACGTCGCCAGGAGGTCTGTGAGCACGGCGGGCGAGAGCTGCAGCGGCACCAGCGTCTGGCCAGAGGTGAGCACGCTCGCGTTGCCCGTGTGGGAGAGCACGAAGCGCTCTCTGGCGGCCGCCCCGAGCGTCTGCAGCAGCAGCAGCGCGGCGCCCACGGAGCAGCGGCGTCCAGTGTCCATGCTCTTCTCTAATGGCAAAGCGTAGGGTACATCAGAAATATGAGATAGGCGGGTACAGCAACTGACACTAAATACACAGTTTCTCGGAAGTATAGCTTTCCAGAAGAAACTGTGTTCTTAGATGAATCTTGGGGCTGGAGAGCGGACGGGTATGAATCAATACTGGAAGGTTATAGGGTTTGATATATTTGTCAGGATGCTGAATTTAATACTTGGCGTTTGTATGCGGTGGACAGGCGTGGTGCCTTTCGTGCCGCTAGTGCTGGGGCATGGTCGGGGCTCGCGAAGATGATCCTTTACATGGCAGGCACCGAGCTTTGGCTGGTGCGACGCGAAAATGATGAGGGCGGAACGATTGGCGATCTCTGTCACGGCGTTGCCACTGCAGTGCCGTGCTGGGATCGGTGATCGCAGTGCCAATGGCAGCAGGAGACGGAAGTTACTACGAGCTGGAAGCTGGCAAAGGCGGACGGCTTCATTTACAAGAAGTATAAGGTGCTCGCAACCAAGATGGAGCCACATCCACGTAGTGACGCTGGGGAAACTTCCTCAGGAAAACACTGCGATCTGCAGAGGCCACGTAGCGGACCGGATACTCGTGCAGCGAAAGAACCGCAAAATTTGTGAACGACCTCCAGGGTCTCGCTCTCTCCAACGCTGTTTAGCCACGTTTGGGCGACGCGAGCTCGGAGCCACCAGCTTCACAGTGACCTCGAGGAGGAATTACACTATTCAAGTAGATTCAACGCTTTTTGCAAAACGTAAGTAGATTGCCATGACTACTTATAAGTAGATTGCTGGACGTATTTTCGGGATCGTCTCTAACTGTAAGTACATGTAGTTGTATGCGAGTTGCTTCGGGTGATGCGGAGCCCGTCAGGTTCCGAATCTTGTAGGGGCGGCCGCGGCAACAGGGGCGCAGCACCCGGAGATGAAGGTCCAGCGCGAAGAAGCGGCAAGACGCGCCAAGCTGGCATACGATCGCGTTTACTCAAAGGCGCGCAGGGAGACGATTCAAGAGTTGGGCATGTGCGTCCTGGCCCAACAGCCTGAAGATGGAGATGTAGCGCCAGCGCCAATTCTTCCTGTCGCTCTAAACAGGCCAGAGTACTCGCATGCTTGACATTGCCAGGTTATTTAGGCACTCGACACGTGGGCTTGAAATGGCTGAATGGCTAATGAAATCGGAGCTCACATTAGTCCACTTTTTGATTATTCTTAGTGATCTGACCTTTGCTTTAGATCCTTATGAGCCTCAGGTCAATCTACTTACAAGTAGTCATAGCAATCTACGTGCGTTTTGCAAAAAGCGTTGAATCTACTTGAATAGAATAATTCCTTCGGCCTCGAGCCCAGCGCAACGTCTTCCACACGTGGATAGGAAATGGACAAGCAATATATTTACACGTATACATGTATTATATAATACACAGATTGCGACCAGCTTGGACGGAAGCTGGTCCAGCGTTTCGTTTGCCTGGTCAAATGCTGGTCCAGTCATTTGTTTGTCAATTTGTCCGTCAATGAGGTGCCGGTTCTGTTGTTGAATAGGCCCTTCGTTTCATGACTGGCGCCGCGGGGTCACAGCCTCCTACAGCTAGTAGCTGTCAGCTACATGTAAACCCACTGCCACTCCAGTACAGGAACAGGTCCACTTGTACAGTGAGATCGACGATGCAAAGGGGGTGCCTCTAGCCCAGAGAGTCGAGCTTGGAAAATCGCTCCCAAAAAATGAACAAAGAGATGACCAAATTATGAGCATTATACATGTACATGTAATAACGCTGGGAAGGATCTCCATTTATCAAGATGCAGGGAAGTGCTTGTGGTTGGACATTTTTACTGCGCTATCTAAGATGAACTCGTATACAATAATATCCTGTCGTACTTGATAGTAATTGCCTCCACCGTAGACATGTATGGAGACATGATAATTATGTCTAACTTGAAACTTGATATGTTCTGATGATACAAGTAGCCCCAAAGCGTCTTTTGAGGTCAAAATCAATGCATACAATGAGCTGCAATCAAGCAGTCGGCGAACAAAATAGCCTTCACATTCATTCTAACAAAACAACAATTCGTATGAAATCGAGCTATCCAGCTGATATTTTCATATTTATAACATAGTTTTAAATATCGGACGATTTTTAAAAATATTCGGACAATTTGTATTTTAGGCCACCAGCCGCCCTATGACGATTGACTTGCTATACTTGATAGCGAAAGTGTCCAGAATATGCATTAGATAAGGGAGGTTGATCCGTACATACATTGTATAAGATGTACGGGAACAATGGATGGTAAGTGTTTGAGGGGCACGCATGTCGGCCGCCCTGTCCAAGTGAAGTTGTGGCGGCTACCAACTGCGTACATGTAAGTACTTACGTGAATGCACTTACTCAGCCTTGTGTTTCTATTGGCAAAACCTAAGGTATAAGTTTGTACATGTAGTGCGACAGACCGACTATCATTCGTTGGAGACACCCGTTTCAAGGTAGCTCTGTTTCCAGCATGACTTGGGAACTCACCTTGTGTCAGCAACTCGTGGATATCCGGACTACATTTCTATCTGCCGTCCCTAGTATTATAGCTGCACGCTTTCTTCTTGCTGATTAACTCATTGCTCGTGAATTGCATCGGGGGTTCAGGAGCTCGACTACGATGCTCCAAGTCCGAAACCATCGAATCGCATAGTTGCCGTCGGTAGGATGCCAATCACCAGGTCGGTCATTCCGGTCGTCGAGCCATTTTTGCGGCATTGACACGCGATGACGCTCACGCGGTGGACGGCAGCGTCCCTGGTGGCGTCGGGGGCGCTGTGCGCGACGCTGGGCGCTTGGCTGGGTCGCTACCTGCTGGCGCGAGGCTGGCAGGGCCGTCTGCACAGCGACGACCCGCTGGTGCAGGAGCTGGAGCAGGAGATCGAGCGCCAGAAGCAGCTCCGGGCGCAGGAGCGCGCCGGACGGACCAACGCCGAGCGGGAGGCGCGCGAGGCGCTGCAGCGGCAGCAGGAGGCGGCGGGCTACAGCTTCGAGGCCGTGGCGCACGTGCAGTCGTGCTTCGCGGACCGGCGCGGCACGCCGAGGCAAGGCGGCCTCATGGAGAAGTCTCGGGCGCGCATCACGTTCAAGACGAGCATCCCGCCGGCGAGTCTCGAGTGTCTGGAGCAGTTCAGCCACCTGTGGGTGCTCTTCGTGTTCCACGAGAACACCAACCTGGCCAAGGGCGCCCCCAAGACCACGTTCCCGGCCAAGATCGCCCCGCCGCGGCTCGGCGGCAAAAAGGTCGGGCTCTTCTCGACGCGCACGCCGCACCGCCCGAACTCCGTCGGCCTCTCGGTTGTCAAGATCGAGGCCATTCACGACCGGTGCATCGAGATCAGCGGTCACGACCTCGTGAACGGCACGCCCGTGCTAGATGTCAAGCCCTATGTGCCGGCGGACTACGTGCCAGGCTACGTTGTCCCGGACTGGGTGGCTGCCGAGACGGACGTGGTGGCACGACCCGTCGAGTTCACGCCGGAAGCTACGGCGTCGTTGACGGAGCTCGTGGACGCCAAGCTGTCGTCCTTCTACTCGAACGTGGAGGACTTGAAGGCGGCCATCGAGCAGATGCTTGTCCTGGATATCCGCAGCGTGCATCAGGGACGCGGCCAGGCTGCTAAGACCCAGCAGTTCCAGTGCCGCTTTGACAACGTGCAGATCGAGTTCTCGACGCTGGAGGAGTGCACCCGCGTGCTGAGCTGCACACGATACACGACGCCGCACGAGCGGTCACGCCTGCTGCTGCGTCAAGTTCTGTTGAAACAACAACAGGAAGAGGAATAGTACAAAGACTCCGAACGAACCAACTCAAATGCACGATGGCTGGTTATGAACTCCCCTCTCTATTTCTCGCTGGTGATCAGGGACGCAGTTGGCCAGGCTCAAAGTTACGCAGCAGCCTCAGCAGTGTATGCCGCCTCGGCGTCCTTGATCTCTTGGTCAAGCTCAATCCAGGACTCGTTGAAGAACTCACCAGCGATGACACGCTTGGCCATGTCCAGCTTGGGCTCCTTGTGCTTCGGGTTGTTGCACAGGTCGATGGTCTTCGCCGCACCCTTGGTTTCGTCACTGCACCACGATTCACACCAGAGCCACTCCTGCGGCAATGAGAAGATAGGGATCTGGTGCTGCGCGTAGTTCGGCAGGTCCTGGTCCAGGTTGGACAGCGAGTTGGGATCAGCACTCAGCTGGCTGTACACCGCACGCAGCATATCACCCGCAGCCGTCTGACGGAAGAGCGCCAGGTCAACCACGTACAGGGCACTGATGTGGTACGGCTTTCCGCGCAGGTGATCCTTCCAGTAGCCTTGGCGCCAGAACTGGAAGCCAACGTTGCGCGAGTCGCAGAATGGCGTGTAGCCGTATGGCTTTCCTTCCATGTCGAGTTCCCAGAGCTCCTTCAGGTCAGCACGCACGACTTGGTCCGCGTCCACGTAAATGATCTTTTGCACACCCAGCGGGAACAGCACGTCCAGGAAGAGAATCTTGTAGCCCCAGATAATGCGCTGCTTCTCAGTCTGCTGGCGCAACCAGTTTGGCCACTTGTACGTTACGAGACGGATATCCATGCCAAGTTGTTCGCGCAGCACCGGAATGGACTTCTTGAAGTCAGGCGATAAGAAGTTCTCCAGCAGCCAGAACGTCACAGGGTTGTTGGTGCGTTTGAGCACACTCGACATCATGATCTTGACAAAGCGTTCATACAGGTAACCGGATGCCACTGAGAAGACATGAATGGTTTCACCCGTGCGCTGCTTCGGCTGCACAAGAGCACTGTCCTCGGCAGCTGAGTTAGCTTGGTCAGCTTCGGCAACCGCATCTGGAGTATTCTTGTTCAGCTTGTCGTGCTTGCCCATCATGTTCAGCATGGAGCTCCAGTATGAGCGGAGAGCTCCGTCACCCTTGCTGGACGATGTTGTGTCAGACTCAGTCTTCGACTTGTCCGACGATGCCGCGTCCTCCTCGGCTGATTGAAGTAGCTCTTCGTGTTCCATGCCATCTTTCTTGCGAACGTACAGCTGAGAAATGTGAGAACCAAAGTCATAAACTGTGATGGGGTTGGTCTCCAACGGAATCTCTGTGTCTGGGTCAACGATGTCGAAAAGCTCAGCTGCTCGTCCCCTAGCCAAGTGCAGGGACCAAACGCCTGGTGTAGCCTGGAGCTGGAAGTATCCCAGGTTCTTCATCACAAGGGTGTCACGGTGCAGTAGCTGTGCTCCAACCTCGCGCTCAAGAACCAACTGCAGCCCGTTGGGAGGCGAATACATGTTGTTGGTCGTATCACGGCACTGGCCATACACAAGCAGGCTTTCCAGTTGGAACACAGCACTTGCTGTAGATTTCACCGCCATGGGACTATCAGGATCCACTCTCAAGTTGTCTAAGTCATCGCCTGCGTGGAAAGCCTGTACGTTCCAGGCCTCAGGGGTGTCAAGTTTCATGGTCAAGATGGGTTGCACGGGTAATTTGCGGAACTGGACGCTAGCAGCAAGCGATGGCTTCTTGTCAAAGAGGTATCGATAGAAGCGTTGCAGCGGGAATTCCGTGTACTCGTCCGCAGGGACTAGCACCAGCTCAATGGAAGCGTTGAGCTGCGAGTGCAACATGAGTAGCATGGAGCTCATCACCTGTGCTGCCTCCGACAACGGATCGACGTAGGCAGCAACCTGAAGAGACGGATCGCCCGGTAGGCGAACGGTGTTGAGAGAGTTCTCGGCCACATTCAAACGGAATGTCCGATCGGTCTTCACATACTTGTCAACGATACCAGTGGTCTTCATGATACCAAAACTCAAACTGTCAGCATCTTTAACCTTCAGCGTGGCACTGCGCTTGATGAGAGCCTTCGCCACAGGCTGAGTGCGGAATTTAAGGTCAAAGCTCACAATAGTCGCCACGTCTTCGTCTGACAGCGACTGAGGGGGGAGACTCACTTGCCTTCCGTTGATAAACAGGTGCGGGAGCGCAATATTGGAAACTTCTTCCCCACTTTCCTCTAATGCTGGCGGGAATCGCGAGCGCAGAAGCGTGTTGAATTGCGTAAGAACACCACGCTGCTTGGCAGTTAGCAATTTTCCCGTCTTGCTGCTGAGAAGTTTTAAGACCTTCTCGTAAACCGGATCCTTGTCACCCTCACCATTCGCCGATTTTTTCCATACCCCCATGAGCTTATCCTTCATTGCGTTGACAGACTTTTGCTTGACAATGCAGTTCAAAGCTTCCAAAACAAACTTTAAGTGAACTTCATTGTCCGAATCACCGATGATGGCAAGAACGGCAGCCGCAAGGTCGCCCACACTGTCACTCTTAACATCACCGTTCAATTGGGGAACAACGCCAATGCGGAGGGATTGCTCGGAGTCCTCAAGCACAGCCTTCACAACCCGATAAGCATGGCCAGCATCCCGCGGGTCGCTGAGGTCTACTGGGAAAATCACAGTCTGCTTTTTAGGCAAAGCTCTAGATCCAGGCGCATGCAGGTACGAAATTGCAGGTCGTGCTGCAGCCTCAAGGCGGCCATCTACATCATCAGCAAAGAGATGCTTCGGTGATTCCACTTCCGTGTCCCCTGGTCTGCCTTCTGAGCTCTCAAAGATTGACAAGTAAGCAGGGTACGCGTCCTGCTCAGTCATGAGCTCCTCCACGAGATCCATGTCGTCATTCAGCATGCCTCGATGAGCCATGTTAACATACAGTGGTTGGTCACGTCCGAAGTTGGCCATCATCGACCGCTGAATGTCCAAATTCGTTTGAACCACACCATTGAAGACGAACGAGTCTAACGGCAGGTGCTTCAGATGAATGAACTCTGTCATGGCCAGCACTTCGTTATCGAACTGATCGCTTTTCAGGCAAGCATCTGCCTCTTCTTCGTTGTCTTCATTCGTTCCAATCCCTCCTGCTGCTTCGGCGTAGGCTTCTACCAAACGCTCGACTAAAACATCAGAGCTTCCATCTTCACCAACTTGCTGCAGGAATCCCGAGGCAATCCTAGTGGGAATGATCCGGTCCGTTTCCTCTTCTGCTTCAGGAGTTTCCACATCACTACTCTGTGCCTCCTTACTTTCTTCATCTCTGACTCCTGCCTCAGCAACATCCTTGGACTGCGCAAGCATCAACAGCTTAGCAAAGTGCCAGGGAGTTGCCTTGTCGGTTCCCTTGAAAGTTTTGTACTTCTCCAGTAATGTTTGACGATCATGAGCTGTTTTACTCAACATGAGCTCCTTTGAAGAAATGAGAAGTGCCCACTGAACAGGGGCACCACGCATACGCATAAACCCGATGTGGGATAGCGCTGCGCGGCCTGCACCAGATAGTGGGTCCAGCACAAGTACGGATTCGTACATATTCTTGCGAACGAAGATGAGGTTCCAGGCTGGGCGTCTAAGCGCATTCACATCGGGCGACCAGTTGGCGGCGTTCGGGTCCGTCTCAATATTGTTCAGGTAGAGCGGGGTGGAACCACCCATGGATCCGCGCATGTTAATACGAACCACCGATTGCTCCTGGTTCGTTTCGCGCACATGGGTCAGCATATCCTCCAGCTCAGACTGGTTCAAGGACAATCCTCCGAGCTGCTTGGCCACGGACCATTCTTCCTTAAGTGTCTTCATAAAGTCGAACACGTTAAACGAACGTTCCGTAGGGTCCACAGCGATACCATTCATAATGAACTTGTTCTTCAGTCGCTTGTTGGCAGCTTGCATACGCGTGGCGGCAATTTCATCACGGAGCTCGGTAGAAATTGATTTTCGCGAGAATGCCAGCTTTTTCGCCTGCACAGGGAAGTCCTGCGAAAGTGTTTCAAATCTCTTCAGCGGATTCTTAGCGTCCACGATAGCACGGACCGCACTCGCGCCCAAATCCTTCAGATGCCATGCCTTCAGCTCCTGCTCCTGCTCGCCATCAGCCTTTTTGACCAAAATGTCATAGAACTGCTTCAGATCATCAGCAATAGCACCGTGACGCGCCATCAGAGGCTTGAACAGGACACCTTCGACCTCTTCGTCATCGATCTCTTCGTCCTCCTCGTCCTCCTCTTCATCGCCGTCCTCGTCAGCAGTAGCATCCTCGGCACCAGTTTTTTTCGAGTCGTCAATGGTTTTGTACTCCATGTTCTTGATGTCGAGAGCCACACCATATCCCTGTAGCAACGTATCCAAGGGCGAGTCACGCGGGTAGTGCCGCACCATGTACTGGATCTTGTTCTTCTGCGCTTGCTCCACCAGTTTTGCGTGGAAAGCATGGAACTTCTCCGTGCCGACAAGACCATAGAGGATCGCCGACAGAGGCGTCTCCTCCGAATCCGACGCGATGTGCGGATACTTGTGGTCCACCTGCAGCTCGACATCATTAACACCCGCTGCCACACATTTCTGGTCGTTGTTCTGCTGCTTCTTGCCGCGTAGAATAGCGTCCAGCTCGTCCACAGAGCAGGCCACCGACTCGACGCAGTGCGGCTCCTTGTAGAACACCGCCCACGTGTCCGCGTCCTGTCCACACGGGCGCACGCCCGAGTCCAGCCCCAGCTGCCGGAACATCTCCACCTTCACCGAGTACATGCGCGTCGCCAGCATCAGCTCCAAGATCTGCCAGCAAGATACACACATAGCATAAGTAAATAAATAATATAAATACTGAAGTATCTCGTTGCACTGACGTTCTTGGAACCCAGTGCGATGCTCTCGGCCACGGTCACCGCGAGCGTCCCCAGCGCATCCACGTCGCCGCCCATGAACTCCGCGTACGATGTGCGCGTCTCCATCTGCTCCAGGAACTGCCAGAAGTACAGCGGGTTCTCCTCCGCAAGAAACTCACTGCGTCACGAAGGAATATTATAAGAATATTACAACTAAGAGAGACTCTCGATAACATGAGAGGATATATACTGTACCTGGTCTCTAGGATCGGGAAGAACGGCGAGCTGGGCCAGCTGGCCGTCAAGTTCACGTGCACGCCGCGCGCAGACGTCGGCGAGGGCTGCGCGGCCGCCAGCAGCGCCGCCAAGCCCGCGCTCAGCCACGTCGTCGACCGCATCGTGTCCTTCAAATTGACTGTCCGAGGGGTATCCACGTGGAAGACAGGCTACTATTCGGAGTGAAACAGTACAATCCTCTGGATTACGCATACATACCCCCTCTACTCGCATTGGTCTCCTTTATGCAGCCGTCCCCGCTCCACTCGCCGCCGGTTGATCAAAGTGAGATCGGCGCTTCCTCGCCCTTGTTGCGCGTCCCGTATCTCCGGCCACAGGGCACTACCCGGCCTCGCAGACGCAGCACTATCTCCGCCAGCGTCTCCTCTATCCGTGCATACCCTTGTTTCCCCCCATAGCACCCTGCATCCGCCATGAGTAACCCGAACGCGCACCGCAAGATGACGCCAAAGGGGCAGATGAGCTCCAGCGGCATGGGGCCCGCTATCATGCACCTGCCCACGCACCTCAAGGTCCTCTTCGAGCCCAACCCGCCGCTGGATCATCTCCCGCGGCTGGTCAAACGCAAGATGCCGCCGTACACGGGGCTCGCCGGTTTCCTGGACGCCTTCGAGGAGGGGGAGAACCCCCCGCCGCGCGAGGTGCAGGAGACGCCCAAGGAGCGCCGCGAGCGCTGCCGCCAGGAGAAGATGGCGGCCAATGACGCCAAGATGCAGGAGGACTGCGCCAAGTGGGACCCGAGCGCCGAGGACCCGAGGAAGACCCAGGACGCGTACAAGACGCTCTTTGTGGGCCGCATCAGCTACGAGACCACGGAGCAGCAGCTGCGCCACGAGTTCGAGCAGTACGGACCCGTCAAGAGCGTGAGGCTCGTGGAGGACCCCGAGGGAAAGTCGCGTGGCTACGGATTCGTGGAGTACGAGAAAGAGACTGAGATGAAGGCCGCCTTCAAGTACGCAGACGGCAAGAAGATCGACGGCCGACGGGTCGTCGTGGACGTCGAACGGGGACGCACGGTCAGGGACTGGCTGCCGAGAAAATTTGGAGGCGGCATTGGCGAGACTCGCAAGGGCGGAGCGGACGTCAACGTCAAGTACTCGGGACGAGAAGCGATTGGGCATTTTCAGGTCGGCGCGGCACGTGATGAAGCAGCGCCAAGGGGAGACCGATACGGAGCGAGAGAGCCCCCGCGTGATCGGAGTCGTAGCCGCGGACGCCCAGCTGGTGGTGATCGTCGTGAGCGACGTCGATCTAGATCAAGATCGCGGGACCTTCGACGCGATCGTGGACGCGACCGCAGTCGTGACCGAGACCGTGGTCGAGACCGCGACCGCGATCGCCGAAGCCGCAGAGACTCTCGCGACTATTCGCGTAGGTACTGACTCTCGTCGGAATAGCTGGGCAACTATTCTCGTAGGTATAATTGCACGTCAGCATGCTTGCTGTCATCCATCAACTGAGGTAAGAGGTTTCTGCGAAAAGGTGACATTGCGCTGTATTCGTTTAATGGTGCTGCGTGTAGTCATAGTGTCCACCTGGTTGCCATCTTTATGTCTTTATGGTCGACCGTCATTTACTATGCAGGTTCTGGCTGCCTCCACGGCGGAAGGCACTTCAAAGGAAAGTTGCTGCGGGTTTGAGTCTAACTCTATCCGGATAGGGGGGAGCGTACTGGCGTAGGAGAGTGAGGCATAAAACAAGTACGATCAAATTATATTATCATCCATGGTTGGCTTTGGGCTCGACTACCCGAGGCGGATTGATGATCAGCGGTGTACTTGAACTGACCACGTGACTGGAATTGGAACAACACAAAATGCGGGAGAAACAACCTCTTCACATGCAGCTATTATCTCGGTTGGCTGCACTATAGTACTTCGTACTTCGAAGTACATATCTTCGTGCCGTTGCTTCCCAGTAAAATGCTACATGCACACCTCGAAAATCTTCGCACCTCGATTAACTCTTTCTGGTGATGACCACAAGTTATTGGGACGTAAGCAAAAATAAACGCACTGTCGGAGCTCATTTCCAATACCGGTATACACGCCTCAGTTCGCAATGCCTCATCATGTGCTTCACTTTCGTGTCATTGTTCCTGTTGACCATGAACTCAGCTGTAGAGACGCAGGTGAGGCAATGACTCCTGTCCCTGCACATCGAAAATCTGCGAACAGAGGATGATATCGCCCCCCCCCCCATAACCTTACGGCAACCAATTATTGGTTCCTGGGAATTACCAACCCGTAACATCAAGTGTAGTTCGATGCAACGGATCTCAGCGTGCTTTTGCAACCTTCTGAAGATTTGCTACCGGGAATACCGGCAGTATCCGAGGAGAGCAAATACGCGCACGCCTAGAACAGGCTCCAGAGAACTGCTCTCAGTATTATCGGTGCCGTAAAAATGAGGTGATAGTAAATCTTTGATTGACCGCTAATGATCAAAAAGGTTGTGACCAAGCACAAGCACTTGATCAGAAAAGTCTAGCGTTGGAAAGATGGACTCGTGCTAATTGACAAATTGCTCGGATAGTCCTATGACCTCGCATTCCTGGATTTCTCGGCAAGGGGGTTCGTCTGGCGAATATGCGTTTGTACCTGTTGTTAAGTCTGCTAATAGCAGTTAGCACAGCGACAACGCAGAATGATGCTTGGATTCTACCGAAGAAGACCGAGTCGGTGCCGAAAACTGGAATCATTCTCATAACGGAAGCGCTCAAAACCGACAACAAAGAAGGCAACGGTAGATCTTTGAAAATTCAAGGCGACTCTGACGATGATTCCGACGACGATAAAGATGACGACGATGATGATTCAGACGATGACAATGATGACTCGGATGACGACAGTGATGATTCGTGTTAGCGTTGTGGTGGCGTCCCCCGCAAAAAAGTAGGCGGCGCAGATCGCAGCTCCAATTTATCGCTTCCCGGACCCGAATTGGCCTCCTGAGGCGCCTCAAGCAGGGTCCGGGATACGTTAAATCGGAGCTGCGGGGCTTTTCAAACCCGTCGTAGAAGCCCCCGCAATAAAAAAAAGACACGGTTTGTGGTAAATCGAGGTGTGTCCTGGTCTAATTTGGTATGCATCTATTGTTACATGAAGCCCCAGTCGCCCATGGTGTCGCCTATGAGCATCCAGATATTGATGCCGCCAAGCGATATCTGTCCTGAAGCAGATCTTCCACTCCAGTCGCCTCGAAGCTTGGTCGGCATCTCAATCTGCTTGGCCATTTCCACACGTTGCTGCTCTCGGTTGGACAGTGCCTTCTTCGCTGCGACCGTTTTGGCACTAGATAACTTGGATGCAGCAATGCAGCGCACCTCTATCGAACAAGAATTTTTAGTTCAACTGATTCGTCGATTTGCCACACAGACCCTCGAGAGTGGGTATAGTTTTCTGGATTAACTTAGGAAGCGATTAATCAAATATGAATCTGCTACACAACACATTGCGTGTTGAAATTGTAAACCGGTACAACCATGCTAGTGCGTTTGTGTGGCCACAACACCAACACCAAACATATCGATAATTTGAGGGCCTGAAAATGGAGATAATTTTTCAGGCGACCGTCGCTCATCGAATATTGCATATTTCAGAGCAACCAAGGGCTCCAAATGTGTCTTTTAAATGGTGTGACTGTACACGTAGCCCAGCCCAACAACGATTATTAATTCCATGGTTCAACTTTAGAGGCGATTATATCGAAAACTCTAAATGGTGCCGTAGCATCTTTTCGTTTGACACTGTCTCATCTAGTACTATCGACACCTTACTGTCAATCCCTGGTCACAGGGTTTGAAGCTGGGAGGGCTCTATCAACGGGCTTTGCTTCAGGTTACGCTCGTTAATAGGGTAACCACATCTCCTGGCTTGAGATACTAATCACGTATACTATTTCAGGTGTCCATCGCTACATCGTTAACGGACAGCATAATTTCCAGGAAGAGATCGGACCGGATCTCACTGACACAGTTACCGCGCCACCCCTCACACCCACGAGACCTCCAAGTTCTGCCTTCTTTCAAGTATTCAAGTATGCGTGTTGCTTTCGCTCTAGTGTTCGGTATACTTGCTCTGGTCAGCGTGATTTCGGCGACTGAGACCCACACTGATGCTACGACTCCCACGCCAGCAACAAAGTTGCGCTCTGAGGCTAATGTCGCGCCGCCACCTCAGCAGAAAGAGCCATGGGACGGAGGAGAGCATCGTCTTGGATTCTGGGATTGGCTGGTTAAGAGCCCGACGGCAGCTCCTGATACCCCGTCGCCTGAAACCTACAACTTCGGCAACAACGGCAACACTGACGAAGACCTCTTCAGCGGTCCATTCTGGGACCCGAATGCTACTTTTTAGCTTGATCTGTTTGCTACTAGCATGTGTTTAGCTTGGGTGGGCGTACGTCCTCTATAATTGTGTCGTTAAGAAGCAAAAGAACTGATGCGTGGAAACTAGTTACATGTCCTTGAAGTACTAGTTTTGGCTGCGACGATTTCACCTGGAGGTCCTCGTTTGTACTACATACTAGGGCTTCGCGAAGGCTGAGGTAGGATAGAAATCATGAATAGCTTCGTGCCCGCGTGATTCATGGACTCGGCCCGTTCCGGGCCGAGCTCATTAATATCACACGTGCACGAAATCTAACTCCACCCACGAGACGGTTGCTCACATCGCAATAATGCTTTTGAGGAGGCGGCGACATTGGTGGGCCGCTGCCGTCACACGAAGTCGTAGTTCGTAGTTCGAAGAACTATTCGTAGTTCGTAGAACTTTCGATTGGTAGAGCTTTCGATGTCCCAACTCGGTTTTCGTACCGGTATGACTCGATACGGCGTGGGGGAGAGCAAACGTATTTCCGCTTGCGATATCGGTGCGTTTACCGGTATTCAGGAGGCGAAAGAGCCTCTCACAGAAGCCAAGATGAACACCAAGGACATGACGGAGTTGGAGCTGGTGGGCGACTACGTCGGGCAAGGTCATATAGGTGCTCATCATACGAAACGTCGTGCTCAAGTCGCGCGTGTGCGCGACAGAAAAGGACTACCAGACGTGTCTACGCCAATACAATATATCGAGGTGCTGATTCTGAGGTGATGGTGCTGCTAGGCAGGATCATTGCGTGCGCGACCGGCCGTCGCATTTCCTTAAAAAGTGTGTGCATGTCTGTATGTTCATGCGTGTATGGCAACACGACCTCCAAGACACCCAGGGGGTTCTATTTTAGGAGTTCGGGTGGAGTATTTTTCAGAAGGAGACTAGTAATGTGCTCTGCCGATAGCGCTCACGGTCGTCATTTTGGTTTTGGCGAGGTCGAAGGCAAGTAGATAGCCGTTATCTGTGGGTTGGTTGATGTCGGTGGCTGAATACTATTGTTTGGTATTTGGTGCAGGGTGCAGGGTAACACGATTCTGCGGGGGCACAACAATAAGCCGATCGACTAACGAGGAGGCTGCTGATATAGGATCTAACGTTTGTTGTTTTCATTTCCAGCTTGGCGATGTTGAGCGAACCAAGAGCGCCCAGTCGCAACCAGGAAATAGGTCACAAATGCGCCATTGGTCTCTGTCGTTGATCCCGAGATATCCTACAGCATTTGAATGTCGCGTGTAGACGGGTGCGGGACGCGCCACACGAACGACAATCACGAAACAGCGTCAATTGGCTGGAAGCAGGGAGATTTGTTCAAACTTTGTGCCTCCTCTCGGGCCCACCGGCCCGAGGATGCAATTCGTAGAACTATCGTTGGGGTGTTTTGTGTCTCCTCGCGGTATTTTACCGGTACGTCTCGGTACGGAGAGGGGGGGGGGGCACAAACCTTTCGATCGGTATCTCGGTATGCGTACCGGTACGATGGAGGGGGGAAGGATGGTGTCTGCCAGCTCAACTATACCGGGGTTTTGGGATTTGGATCCGATCGGGATCGGTCAGCGTGAGCTGTCCGTGTCCCTAAAAGCTGGCCGGGCTGATATATCGTACCCTGAGGATAACAAATCAAACCCATATATCATACACATATACACCAGGACGGCAGATGGATGCTGTTCAAAGACTATCGCGGTTTGAACCCACTTGGTGGGTATTTATTATTGTAGCACACTCGATAAGCTGCTCGGCGAATGAGCTCGTCGCTCGCGCCGATCCGTTGGCCGTAGTTTTTATGACGATACATTATGTTATCACAAGGGAGGAAACATGCATCGACAGCGTTTGAAGCAGCTCATTCAGTGATTTCTTTGGCACGAAGCGCAGGCGGGCCTCCCGGCAAGTAAAAACTGAAACCCGAATTGGGGGCATACGGACTGAGGTACGCATTGGTGCCGAGTTGAGCGGTGACATCTGCCTGACGGCTACTGACGGAGTGCGCATGTTTTGGTATGCTGTAGGTGGGCGTTGCAGATTGCCAGGGCTACCTCGCGGCGGCGACACCAGCACGTTTGGGTCCTTGGGAGTGAGGTACGCAAACTCTGTAAGCAACGCTTCGTGAGTTTGACTTGTTGGGAGCATTTTGGGAGGGTATCAAGTTCTAACGGCTCAACTACTTAACTGCAGCACTGTCACATACTAGGGAACAATATCCAAGGAATCACCAGGGCGTCAATCCTCCGACTGGCTCGGCATGATGGGGTGATCCGTATGTCTGGTCTCGTGTATCACGAAACTAGGGCCGTCCTCAACGTGTTTGTTCAAAACTTGATGCAAGATGCCGGGGTCTATACGGAATATGCCAATCGAAAGATAGTGACGACTCGGGATGTTGTGTACGCGCTGAAGCGACAAGGGCGTACTCTTTACGGGTTCTCTACCTAAATCTCTCGCCGACATAACGCTATCACAAAGTAACAAATTGCCCACTTTGGTTTCTGCTATACGAATTCTACGAACTACGTCTCCCCCCGGGACCACCGGCCCGGGTAGACAATAACTTACTCTACGGTGCACAGACCCAAAGGAAGACAGGACTAGTATACCGGTAGCGCAAAAGCGGGCCTCATTAAAGCCCCTAGGAGCCCACCACACAACCGGTTTCTGACCGGTATACCGGTATCGAAAAAGAGGTTCTCATTAAAGCCCCAGGCGCCCGCCTCGTAACCGGTTGCTGAATGGTATACCGGCCCGAATTAACCCTTGTTGGGCTGCTCAGCAGCAATTAAAATTGCTTCCTATCTCAGTATAAGTTTTTGCGTCAATGTTTTAGTTTAACCACCGTCAGTCTTGGCCCCGCCTTCGAAACCGAAACCGTTTGTTGTTACTAGCCCTTGGTATTATATTCCAAATATGGCATGTGATTCAAGCAACGTATTACTTGAGTCGCTTATTTGAGCTCTCTCGAGTAATCCCCAAAATCGTTATTTGTAAACTCCGAAGAACTTCGGTTGCAAACCCCACCCAAATGATGATTGTCAATCTACCTATGCCATAAAGCCTTACTTATCGTTACGTAGTAACAGGATGGAAATCCTGTTGCACTGGCGTGGAAAGAAGGACAGAGCAAGGTGGTGCAGAGGACAGCGCAGGACAGGGCAAGGCAAGGCGGCAGCGAGGACGGACCAAGGTGACAGCGGCTACAAGGCGAATAGGAGGACAGCAGCATAACGACGGGTTGGCCGTGGCTTGGGCCGACCCGCTGCCCGCGAAACCCGGCTGCTAGAAGATCGCGCGACAGCGAGGAGGCACGGGATCGAAAGGACGCTGCAGGAGGGAGGACCAAGACGGCAGGGCGGCAGGAGACCAGGAGAGACGGCGGGGCGACATCATCGTGATAATGGACGGTCCTGCACGGCTGTGAAGTGAACCCACCGAGCTCGAAGTGCATGTGTAGGATAGCGATAGCCGATCACTCTTCGATTAGCAGTGCAGAACGCAGAGCACATGATCGGAACGCGGAAGTGTCAGGCATCGGCGCTAAAGCTAACATAATACAGCAAGCAGCTGAAGTGGAAGTAGTTGGTGGTGTGAGTCACGGCGTGGCCCTCGAGTACTTAAGGAAGAACGGGATCTGCAGTCCCGTGAGGTCGCCGGTATCAGCAGCCCGTGACGCAGAAGGGCAAATAGCCAAAGAGAGGGTAGTTTAGCCCCCGGTACTAAGAGCCCCCGGTGCAACCCTCCTGGCGAACCTCGGCGAGGTATCGAGTCAGCCCGATCACCCCTGCGCTGCCCAGGACAAGTCGATTGCCAGTTGTCGTGCATATTTCGTGTTAAGTCTATCTATAGGCGGCGACTGGTGATCGTGGCCACCGGACACCGTCCTTGGGCCGAGGACAGGACTGGCGCATAACGCAGGAGCGGCAAAGACCTAACGCCCCAACGAAGGACGCAGCTTACTACGTCAAATCGGTACATCTGGGAATCCAACCACGAGCGCCTGCGCTCAAGATACATATTTTACTCGTCGGTTCAGCACCCGAAACATCAAGAATCATTGCTCGAATCACCCAAAAGTGAAACAAAGGGGTAAGATACAAAAATGTAACTAAGCAGCATCGGGCCATAAACGAGCAAGATCAAACAAGGATTGAACCGCTTGATCAGAGCTCTACTGCGTCTGCTCAGACCCTCACTTCAAAATTATCCCATCGTCTTCCGCCCCAGAGCTTTTAGCACCACCCGCTCAAGCCAGCGTTTTGCTTCGCTTGCAGTTAGCTCACTCGCCATACCCTTTTAGAGCGTTTAACTTGGAGTTTGTATGGTGACCCTTCAAATAGTAAATGTTGACGTTAACGAAAGGGTAAATGCCCACCTCACGTCAAATTCAAAATCCATGCCGGGAAATATTGGTACACGGTTAACCCTTTCGTGCGCCACTTAGGTAAACTATAGTTTACAAAGCTAAGTCATTTGATTNAAGTCATTTGATTCTTAAAGGGCGCAGTGAGCGCCCTTTTACAAAATCACGGTACCCTCTGAGCACATCTCTTGTAACATGTCAACTTCAATGATTTGCTGGTGGTACCTGATACATGCGCATACCTTGATTTTAGTATGTCTACATGATTAGTGATCATACCGTTTATGTAATGCTATAAAATACGGTATAAACTAACTTGAACTTGTGTAAAACGGCGCTCCCTGCGCCCTTTTAGAGGCCATTTTCTACCGTGTTTTGGAAACACCCCTTAAAGGGTGCAGTGAGCGCCCTTTTGTCACGAAAGGGTTAATCGTCGTCGTCGCCAATAGCCAGTCGACGTTCCGTATCTAGATTCTCATATATGAGACCCCTCCAAAGAAAATGTTTCTTATAGACATAGTATGCGAGATGGCGGCACAACGTTAGTCGCAGTGTGCAACATGTGCAGATATTAATACTAAAGATGAGACCTCGGTCTGGGTCTCAGTCAGGCTTCAAGTTCCTTTTTGTTGCATAAGGTTGCAAAGGTTGTCCGTAAAATTATGGAAAGAGAGAGGTTTTGCGCGTCCTTTCGATAAAAAGGATTAATGTAGCTCAGGTACCACTGTTCTCCGGATTTTATAGCTAGAAGAACACCGGTCGCACATTCGAGCTCGCCAGCCTAACGCCAAGGCTGCAAGAATAGTTGAGCAGTAAATACAACCGGATCGCGGCCACCGGATAGCACGAGCATTAGGCAAAGCCTACAAAAACTCCAGGACTCTATAGTTAATTCATAACCAAATAGAGATTCTCTTTCCTTCTCTGGATTTTATATCCACAGTCTTACCCGGTTGGAATCCTTGCATTTTTGATACCTTGTCATCAATGATTCGTTAGGGCGTCTTTATTTCATTTTTCCGTTCTGTTAAGTTAAGTCTTACCGTGACGCGTCTCAACCCTGATTGGTTAGAACAGCATCACCAGACAGGTTTTCTGAAAAAGCTGTAGCTTTGAGCGTGTGCAGTGCTGCAGTGGCAGCGGCTGAGGCTGCCGCTATGGCAATTGAAAAGGATGTTAAAACCAGATTCTTACAGTGACCCACATGGACTTCGGAGGGATCCTGCACAGCCCCGCTGGTGACACGTGGTTCACAGCCAACGTGCGATGTAGCAGGAAAACTTTTCTGGCGTTCGTGAACATTTTGCAAGCGCGAAACTTTGCATTTACCACAGTCTCTCACAGATCACACAGATATGCCAAACGTGTTGCTGCCGTCCTTTATTTTATTTTTTTGCGTCGTCAGGAAGCTACCGTGCCAGCGCATCCGCGATGGGAATGAATGAGTCGGTTCTCTTTGAGGCGGTGGACGAGCTGGTAGAACTTCTGGTGGGGTTGTAGCCTGAGGTCGTCACGTTTCCTGACATGTTGGAAGGTTGGAGACAGGTCGAAGCGATTCAAGCAAAAACAGGAAATTCCGGGTGTCACTGGGGCTGTAGATGGATCGCTCATTGTTATTCAGCGACCTGAAGATTTTGTAGGCTTCTATTGTAGGACGTGTTGTACAGCTATCAGCATGTAGGTACTCGCCCTGCTTACGAAAATGTTCTGAAAGAAGAAGACGAAGCTTGTGAGCGGCAATCGGTTGGGATAGTGATCGATTTCGAGCATGAACATGAAGTGGAAGGTGCACTTCGGTTATTGCGAGGTGGTAATGTGCTTGTACGCCGATCCAGTTCAATTGTTTCTGATTTAGATAAGAATACTGGACTTTGGCGTTTGTGAACTTTTCCCGCATGGTCGGGGTGGATTTGATGAAATTTGGAAGGTTCGAATTGGATGCACGAGTACATTCGACATTGTCTTCGGCTATCTACACGAAGACATGCACAACATCATGACTTTTTGCTTACGGCGTTTGGTGCCATAGCTCGCCACAATACGCTGGATGCTGTGTATATTCGTTTGCTAAACTTGCTCCTCATACTGTGCTAAATGCTGCTGCTGTAAAACGTGCTGAAGTGTCAGCTCACTTGGAGTTTTCACGTTCACAAATAGTTCCGAATGGATTGGGTGACCAAGGTGCAATGCTTGCAGGGCGCATAAGAGTTGGTAGTCTTTTCTCGTCAATATCTACGGGCTTACGAGCTCATTGGGGCTCTAATGATGAAGATAACGCACGCGTTTAGACAGCTCTGCTACTAAGGTTTGCACTTGAGGTGCGCGCACAGTCTGTGCCCGCTTACAAAGCTTGGGAGCCATGTCTGTGAGGCAACACGCATGGCTACGGGACTATGGGTCCGAAGACATCGCTCAAGGTCTTACAGCGTCCCCTGCACGACACGGGTAGACTCACTTGCTTGGTACGCGTGTGGGCCATGCAGTGAACGAAGGTAGTGCCTGTAGCTGCGTTTAACACGCGTGAGGTGCCGCGCTGTTCGCGCCAGCCTCTCTGCCATGGCCTCGGGCCGATTATAGCGTTTGGTGTTCGAAAGAAAGCACATTATCCGGATACGACCCTCCGTATCCGGAATCTTGCTGGGAGATAGTGTAATGGAGTTACACGAATGTTGCACGTAGTGTAGCCACACTACCTGTCACCTTGACGGACGGGGTACTTGGTACCACTTTTATTAACCGGATTTCAGTACGTGGCCTCAGGCCTGCTCGATATGCATTTGACTAGGTTTAACTATGGTAGACAGTTTGAGACACACAGGCGGCTTTGCCGCAGATAATGAAGCAATAACAGTTCAGTTTTAGCATCAAATTGTGAATTTAACTTGGGTTATGAATACCGACTCTTTGAGTCTCACGTTTGTTATACTAGAGAAATCTAAGCCTCTACGGAGAACCGTCAGCTGAGACTCAGACAGTCATACGTCTTCCTCTGACGCACTACGCTACGCAGCCCTGCTGAATCGCAGCACGCTAGCAAACAGCAAACCATGCACAAGTCAGCAATGTTGTCACAGGTTGAGGCACACTTCTTGCATCAACAATGGAAATATGCTCAAGCAGATATCTCAGATAAATGATAGACTGGCTCGGCCAGAAGACGCAATGCACAAGTTACCTGCTGTCGTACCGGACGCGTGTATTTCGACAACAACAGAAGATGCTTCTCTGTCACTGTCTTCTGATACGCTTCCAGCTCCAGCGACGGCATAAACTCTTGCTGGTTGGGTGGTGAACTGGTTCACAAGCCGAATCTGGGAAACTGTTAAGGCAAACGAAGCGAGTAGAAGCAAAAGCAGTCGTCAATATCATGCTCGTACTGTACCAGGCACCATGCACAGTCACCGAGCCGCCGCTGCGACATGATGCCGACGCATACCGAGCCTGGAAGCACACACTCTGGGACCTTGCTCTCGCGCTTGACCGCATGACAAACGAGTGCCTGCACTCAACCAACGGTAGGAAGTCATCCACACAGGCCTCGTCACTTCGCTAGTGCTACAGACAGCAGCACAAACAGCATAACAATAGACAAAACCACACACAGTTGAACAGAGAAGCACACACACAGCACACACACATAGGTTTTGGCAAAAACGATGCTGGTGATCGGAATCAAACCGGCGACCTGGAAACAAAGCGGCCCGCTCTACCGCAGAGCTACACCAGTGTCTGTATGGGGGAACATGACGCCTATCTCGCAGAGAGCCGCCACCACCCATCGCGCTGCCGTCCACGGCACCACTCTCCGCCGCCCCGTTCTTCGCTTTTTTACCGCGCCACTCACCACAGCACCGATCGGTCTCTATGGGCGCGGCATTGTGCGCTCCTCTAGCAAGCATTTTCCTCATTCCACGATGATCCGAGAGAATGACGACAAATCTCGTGGCTACATGAAGTAATGTGTTTGCTTAGCAAAGCACATTGTAGCGGCTAGTTGGGTTGATGGCGTAATTGCAAATGTCGTCTCGATGGCCGATGCTTCTAGTTCATCTACTGTCTACCGTCAAATCAAAGATGAACAAGTCGCTTTCACCGCCCCTATGAATACGACTTTGCTATGCAAGGCGGCGACCAGCATGATCAACTACGTGGTCGATTTTCATTACCCGATGACCACTCTTTTCAGAAGTGGCACAAGAAACTCGACATGGCTATGATCGATATTGCCAGGTGCAATGCCTATATTTACGACGGCCTAGCCCGCGATAGTAGTGATGGTCGTTTTTCACGACAGTACAATGATCAATCGAGGTCTAGAGCCGGTGGTAGGCACCCATCGTTTGTGGGGGCTCTCGTACGAGAGTTATTCAATGGGGACAGGAAGAAGTGTATCGAAAGTGACTGTGGTATGGTGTACACTACTAGTACATCAGAGGCACCAACAGCCCAAGCGTTGAATAGCACTGCGTCTGTGACTCCTGTGGATCCGCCGCAGATGTGCGTGGCATAAGCATCATGGATGGTGCTGCAGATGAGAAGGCAGTCGAAGCGCGAATGCACGCTGTGCAAATTTGAATGCAGAAATGCTACCCAAAAGACAGACTGCTACAAAATGCATGGAGTTGCGATGTGTAAGCGCTCATATCCCGTCGACCCCACAAAACCGCATCTGTTTCATCAAGAAACTTGAACGTGCTGGCAGAAATATCACCACTTTTACTTGCCCAAGCAAGTCTATACAGTTGACGGCAATTTGAAACGGACGTCGGGGATTTATAAAGCCCAGCATCGGTTCTTGAAAGAGCGTCAAGACCAGCAGCAATCAAACGCAGACCGTGAAGCATAGATAGTAGCAAGTTTAGTTCGTTACCAACGAGGACAATAACAACACATAGTTTAGCAGTGTACCTACGCTATCACACTGTCGGCGTTGCGCGGTGAAGTTCATGCACAGGTTGCGCTGGTTCGCCTTGATGTCGTCAGCGCGGGTCACGAGCGGAATCTTGAACAGGCCCATGAGGTTGAGTGCACGGGTGATAATGCTTGAGATGCACGTCACCGGCTTGACCGTCTCCGCGTCCAACTTATACGCTGGTATCACCAGCATCACGCCACCAGCGTGTATACCAGCGTTCGCCATGTGTTTCGAGGTGGTGTAGTTGACAATGATGCCATCCGTGGCGACACCACCGGAATCGGTTTCCTTGGCGCTCACGATGAACTCAAACATGCTGCTGGAGCCCAACATCGTGGCGCTGTTCAATTACCCCTAATCTGCTCCTCGATCAAGTCCAAACGATACCATTGCTCAACAGCACGTAGATCGGACGAACTGCACGTGTCTCACATTCATTCATCACTCGCCTGTGCTAGCGCTCAGCAGGTCCTTCACGATCTCCGCTCGCTGGCCGCGATCTGCAACGTCTGTGCGATTCCCACCCGCCAGCGCCGTCAATTTGCAGGTCGTACGCGATCTCCACACGTCGGCGGCGACGCTCGGAACATCTTTGTCCTAGCTCGGCAGGACTTTTCATGCCATCTCTGCACTCCCGCTATTTTTCCACGGTGACGGTCCCCACGGTACTGCTGTTATTGCTAGTTTTGCAACTCATCAGCCAATCAAAACCTAATCGTACAAAGCCGCGAGAGCACACGAAACAGCTCTGGGCTTTAGTTGGGACTGTTCGGAGTTGTCTCCCTGATCGCGGTTGTTTGGAGTCCAAGCCTTGGATAATGGTGATGTAGTCGCTTATGGCCACGTAGCTCGCGCAGTCCTCCCTAATGTTTTATGTTGGCAGGTTAGCGGCGAGTTGAATTACGCCGACAAGGCAGATAAAATCCAAAAGGTTACTCCAACAGCCTCCTGTCACATACATAACAGTATATTTGTTTATTTGATAGTATTCAAACAAAGATGTATGTTATTTTAATCTTCAGCGGATGGGTCAACCGCCATAACTAAAATAAATATCTATCAGACTATCGTAAATAAGAGGAATATTAACCACTTTATCATAATCTAAGGGCGTCTTTGTTTTGTTTTCCCGTCTGGGGAAGTTAAGACCAAACCATTTGGTTAAAGGAGCTTTCTTTGTTTTGCGTCGCTTTGCTACCCAATCGCAATCCCCAGCGCTTCCTGCATACGCTCTGATTATTGACACCGGCCAAAACGACCAAGATTCGCTAGCGATGACTCCATCGCTCCCACAGAGAGAGGCAGAGAATACCCCGACAGAGGAGGCTCGCCAACAAGTGACCCGGGGACGAGCCAAACGAGTCCGGCCTCCCAAAGATAAGGCGAAGAAGCTGCATGCCTGGTCGGACACGGACATCAAAGTTCTGCTTCCGACGCGCTACTACAGCCTGCCTGACCGCTTTGTGAAAGGCCGGTCGAATCAACACGTCAAGGAAAACTGGGAGATGTTGGCAGCATCGGTAGGAAGGAAGATTTGCGCCGACATCGACGTTGAGCAGTGTCGCAGCAAGGTACTCTGTACAGTGATTAACTCTAGTAGATATCCCTTGGCTGATCACCTTGCTGTTGATGTGCTTCAGCTAAAACACTTGTGGAGGTTCTGGCACGTGTGTAGTAATGAGCGTCATCAAACTGGAAACGGCCCCCCTCCAGCTGAACCGCCCTGTCTCACGCTCAAACAAGACATCTGGGGTGACAAGGATGGCATGCGGTCATCGCCGTTCACCCCGTCATCAACCAGCCCAGCTTCGGCATCAACCTCTGACAACACCACTCCAACCGATCGCTCCGCGAACACCGCATCTCCGGCTGCGATTGAAATACCGTTAGAATATTTTCCAGCAAGTGTCGCGACGCTATCAGTAGGGCGGCAGACCGCTCCATCTTCCCAGTGCCAACCAGAATCATCTCAAAATCAACGGCAAAGAGAGAAGTCAAAGACGCAAGGGGAACGTGTTGCTGAAGGCATGTAGCTGCTGGCACAGATCATTCCGGATGTCGCGTCGGCTATTTCACAGGTGCGAGCGGACGAACGCGAAGCGTCCAACCCAGAGCTGTTGCAGCTGCTGATACAACAGCCACAGCGCCAGACAGAAATTTCGACACAACTCCTCGAACAGCAGCAGCTTCAGGTATAGGCGATGCAACAAATGTTTCCACAGCTAGAGATTATTGGCAACAAACTAGCTCGTGATGAGTGATTTGATTCCATTTCGCTTGGACATGGCAATGGCTCGTAGTTGTCGGGGGCAACACGGATCCGGGTCGGCGGTTAAAGTATCATTTGGTTCCCGAAACAGCTCGATGGAGGTATCGTCTGCAAGCGCCTCAAACATGTTGTGAACTACGACAGTCGCAGCGATAATATTGCACGCTTTGTCCACTGTTTTCTCGCTCATGACAGTTAGTAGTTGATTCCACTGCGAGAGAGTAAGAGGCCTTCAAACAAGGACGATATGTCAGATACCGTATAATACTTCTGTAACTTCGCTGGAATATCTTATGGAGCTTTCAACCGCTGCTGCATAGCTTCAACTAACCGCAGACACTTCGAAACCATCTTAAATACCAATTCACGCTATTGATACAATCCATAACACACGCAACAAACCATTTCTGCCGTATATTCACTTGACAGCATATCCTTACAATCCTTGAAAACCGCTTCATAACGTCGCCAGATACAGCACCAATGTTCCGCTCAGACTGGTCCATGAGTACGCCCACCAAAGCACCGTTTGCCTCCTTTTCCAGTATTAAGAATTGCGTGACAAAGTGCCCCGGGGTTTCCCTGTGAAGCGGATCGTCCCTGCGCGGTTTGATGATCCCAAAGAAGCCAAGTCTCCGGGTGCAGTGATCATCCAGTTTCCAAGGAGAGAGCTTCCGAGAGTCAGCACAGCGCAGGTGACAACCGCAGATAGTGCGGCCATAGTGTAGCCAAGTCAGGCCATAGTGGAACCAAGTAGTTAAGCAGATCCTAGGATCCACCATCTGTTTAAGCATCGCCCAAGGCCTTCGAACCGGGGTGATGCCAATTCACTCTTACCTTTCTCCTCAAGCGCGCAGAGCTCGTTTCCAGCGACTAAGGAGAAGGGCGCGGCATCGGGGATCCGCGCTCGAAGACTGAACCCCCAGGTAAATTCGATATCACCTGTGCGAGGGTTTCCCCAGGAAGCTCGGGTATTTTATATTTGTTCGGTCTAGCCGGCACGGGAGTGGCATTCCATATTCTCAGGGTCTCGACCCAAAAACTAATAGCGTCCATCGCCGGTGGAGTCTCTCTCCGAAAGAACCAGTGTACATATCTCAGTTGCGTATTAACCCCGTCCCCGGAGTCTGGTAGCACCCCCCCCCCCCGGGCAATTGTCTGTTTAGCTACCCACCAGCGTAGGTCGGGACTGTTTGGGTTCTCAGTGGTTGGCCTTATCCCTAATCAAAACATCCGATTCGAAGGGGGTACACAAGATGAGGTTACTGATCGAGTTCCCCGGGTCCTTCTTGTCTGTAGAAGGTATTCCCAAGGAACTAACGGCCCCGGGTAAGTCTCTCGTTCGGGTGGGCCGTCTATCCACACGGAAATATTCACTCTGATCCAACGCAGGGTGCACGCGTGTTATCCAGGAAGGAGACACTAGGTAGCCGCGGGGCGAAAGTTCCAAACGCTACATCACAGTTGCAGTCATTGAGCTACCAACAGAGTCACCACTTTCTGAAGTGTCAAAATCATCACAACGTCTTACTTGTTTGCCAGTTCTCCGATATGTAATAGGTTGGAAACACGGGCGGACATCAGCAGTACGAGTATGGACAGTGGACATCCAGGTGTCAATGCAGGAAGCGGAAGTGAACGAGACGAAGTCAAGGCTGACCAGGAGCGGCGTTGTGAGGACGCTGCCGGGGGTGATGAGCAGTGACGGACGGACGGATGCTGGTAGAGGGAAGTGACAAGCGGTCGCAGTCCTCAAGGGGCAACTGACTCGGCGATATGCCGAAAGGTCGTCGAAGGTCTCAGTGAAGTCAGCGAGCTGGCACGGATGCCTAGTAGAGCACGATGGAGGGCTATCACTTACAAATTAGCTACGGAGAGCGCAAGTGACGGTCACTGGAGCGTTCGCTACGTTGAAACGGAAGTGGACGACTTGGCCCGGTGGAGAGCGGTCGGCTATCTGCTAGGGGAAGATGAACACAGCGGCTTGCAAGGGCAAAAGCGGCTCGCTGCACAAACTAACTGGACGAACGGAGGAGGACGGACAAACGAAGCTAGGCGGTTCTCGGTGTCGCGGGGTGCGAGGAAGTAAGGCAAGATCCGGTAAGTGGGCATTGGGGCGCTCAAGTCAGCTGTGTGGTTGCGCGGTGCATTGAAACACCAAGGGAAGGTCGCATAAGGCGTGCTCTCGGGTGGTTTAGAGATTTGGCGTAAACCGAGGCCGTGGCTGCTGATTGCACCGTGTGCTCTTGCGTTATGTAGTGTAGCTAGGACGGACGTGAGAAGCCTTTACTTCGGTAGAGCATTTGGACGAGGAAGTCTCTGCAACGGTGGAGCAAGCGGGAGGAAGTCTTTGGGACGACAAAGAGGACGAACGGACAAAGAGGACAGACGGACGAATTGGACGAGAGAGAGGAACTAGTGAGTTAATAAATAGGAACGGGCGCCATAATATGGTTTCGGGGGAAATCTCTGGAGGGCGTGCCCACAATTATTGATTGGCTGGTGCTATTGCCCATGTTTTCTAAACGGGTATGGTTGACGGACACTTGAGTTTATTATGTTTTCTGATATTCGTACTTTATCGAAACGATAAGGTAAAAAGTGAGGACGGATGGCATGGACTTCAACCATACCGCCAACTTGGCGGCGCCAAGCTACGCGCTCCGCGCGGTCCTAATAAACACTGGCTGCTCGCTGCGCTCGCTGGTGACAGAACCCTAAGCCCGCTGCGACTCGCAAGCTTCACCTCCGCTTGGTATAACAGCATTGCATGGTCCTGGGCTCCGCACACGAATATTAAACCGCAGGCATTGGACAGGTTTGGACCCCATCACGATTTCACCCCCTCCTTCAAAAACATGGGCAATAGATTTTGCGTTATTGATTGAATAGGCCTAGATGGCGTGATCTCGAAAGTGGTCGAAGTACAGAGTGGAACAAGCAAAACTAATTGATGCCAGCATGTCTTCATTTTAGTCATGGCTTCGCTGTTGGCCTTAAAATGCCCTTACATAAATAAAGTCAGACGAACGGCAAGAGGTTCCACTTGCACGTCATTAGCTGCAGGATACCCGTCGTGGTAACCCAGAGCGGTTCAAGTAGCAATAGGTCAGCTGGATGCACTTGAATTCCCTGGCAGTATTATGTGATTCAGCGGACAATAACAAACACTGTACCGTGCGTCTATTTGTGACGCGAGGCTACGAGCATATCTTCAAAACGTTCTCGAAACGAATTTCTTCGAAGTATGTTCCATTCCCAGGAGCGTCTTGTGGTTGAAGTCTGGACAACTGCGGATGCTGCGCCGGGACCGTCCCATTATCATGATAACGCATCCCCAGTGTAAGATAAAGAGAAGAGACCATCAGCTAGGTCTATTTGACTATGGTAAAGGGCACCCATTTGATCATGCGCAGAGAGCGCTGCTCTTGCGCTTTGTACGTCCGGGCTGGTTCTGGAAGACCCAGCGGTGGCTGGGAGTGGGTGTGGAAGGCGAGCTCAAGCACGACATGGACGTGA